>WTSP01000289.1:23205-84203 GCA_025331215.1 Actenoides lindsayi | reverse complement strand
CCAGCCGCGGCCCTCATCCCCCCGGCCCCGCCTGCGCCGTGACAGGGCCCTCCCGGGTGACGCCGCGGGGGCTGAGTAAGGGCAGGTGCTCCGAGCCGGAGCCCGCCTCAGCCGATCCCCGTGTGCTGCAAGGGAGGGGCTGTGACACCCGTCCTGGGCCGTTGTGCACCTCGAACCTCCACGCTCCTGCGGGTCTCCAGTTATACCCTGTATAGTTCACCTCTGGCCTTCAAGCAACGAACAAAAAGAGAAGGGTTACCTATTTTCGCACGAAGCCCAGCGTCCCCCGACTACATTTCTGCAATAACGTTTTCAGCAGCTCCTCCAAACGGACCCGGCCTTTTAAACACAAGCACCCGAAAGCATTGACAGCCAGCTCTGACAGAACGTATCTTCTCTGCCCAATCCTGCCCCGATAAAGCACAGAAGCCACCAACCATGTAGGGCTGCTACCCTATTGTGTGAAAAGAGGGAGGAAAAAAAAGAGAAAACCCCAAAGGGCCGCATTCATTCTGCATCTCGGCCGTTCCATGGCCCCGAACTGTATCTCGGGGCGAGCGAGCAGACATTTCTCTCCGCCCCTGTGAAAATTCCCCAATGCACAGCTGAGACAGGGAAGTGTTTGGGTCTGTATATCACACTTACACATTTCCTGCCGAAATACCCCACCTGAAAAAGTTTCACTGCATATGCTTTTTTTTTTTTTTTTTTTTCCTAAAGAAACAAATTACCGTGTTATCTTTGGGTTGGTTTGGGTTTGTCTGGTGGTTTGGGTTTTTTTTCGGCGTTGGGTTTTTTTCCAAGTAGGCTTTTGCTAAGCTGGGTTGTTTTTAAGCAGCAAGAAGCTTCACCTACAAGCTCACCCTGCTCCTGACAGAGAGCAGCGCAACCGCAAGACCAAGACTTTTCGGCAGTGGAAGAAACCCGGCTTACATCCCTGGGTTCAATACGGTCAGAACCACAGAGATGCAAAGTGTACTTTCAAAGCCCTCCTCATCAGAACGCTTGAGTTATTTGAAAGCCACTACTGTATTTTCAGCTACGTGTGATATTCCCTGTTAGTCCTGTATACAGAGAGGGATTTGTATTCTTACACCACTTCTCCAAGCTGTAGCTGTACCCATGGTGGACGCAGCTTTCAGGTGAATCTCAACCAGAGCCCTGCCGCCCTTCCGACTCGTGAGCTCATCTCTCTTCTATCACCTGTAGATTCTTAGAGCAGATGCTCAGCTCCTAAAATTTGCCTTGCCCTTAGCTCTTTAGATCTGTAAAAATACCGACTGCTTTCATTAGAAGCGGCCAAAAGATGCTTCAACAAAATCTTTTTCCCCGCTGAAGAACCGAAAGACTCGATGAAAGCTCAGCCCTGTGGGAACAGTGACAGCCTGATCAGCAGCAGGGTAATTGAGGTTTGGGGTGATCTGAAGGAGACACGGGCAAGACCCATTCCTTGAGCAGCACCCTGACCCTGTCTTTGTGTCTCCTTCCCCATGCAGGTGAGCGCTTCGCTTATGACTCAGCCTGCTGTTCTGGGACGTAGTTATTGCATTCTTTCCCAATTAATGAAGGGGGGGGGGGGGGGAAGCAATTTCCTTTTCCTCCAAATCCAAATGAAAACTACAGTCAAGGTCTTGTAAGGAAAGCAGTCACTGTCCCGCCAACACTATTTATCAACAGTGCACCCAGAACAATAGGTTCCATCACAAGACAGTGACTGGAAACATGTCACAGAGAAAGCATCCATTTCAACTTTACACATTAAAATTACCACGAGTCATTGCACTGGCATGAAAATACAACCTTTTCTACCTCAGAGGATAAAATTCTCTATTTCATCCGGAGAAACAACAACAAAAAAGCAGTGTAACTTCCCTTCCATGGTCCTACTGCTATGCTTCAAAATGGTTAATGGTGGCTACTTCTCAGGCTTCCTCTTCGTGCCCATTTGATGCTTAAACTCCTGTAAATAAGACTTTCTACCTGTAACAGCTGGTGATATTTGGTAGCATTTATAACACAGAGAACTTTGAGCATCCTCATGACACTGCCTCGTCCTCCAGGAAACAAACCAAAATTACCCAGAGTTTTCCCCCTAGCCTCCCCATGCTCCATCCCCCCCCTGGTTTCAGATCTGTGCAAAAGAAGACATTTCATTACCCATCCTTATTCCGGGGCAGCTTTCCGTTCTTCCTCTTTATGAAACGTGAATTAGCGGCCTCTCGCTGGATCTTACACTCTCCATTTCGTAGAGTAAGCAAAGAAACAACCATCGGTCCCAAAACCTGTGCTCTTTCCCTGAAGCAAGCAAAGGGTATCACAATGCAGTCTAGAATATGTATTTTCTTCTTTCTACAACATCTGTTGGACTACCGTAATTTCCACTGGCACAATGTGCAGTAAAGGGGAAAAAAAAAATTAAATAAACTAAAAGACACGCCTGGTCACAAATGATCAGGCAGATACTGAGAATTCTCCTCCTTAAGAAATGGCTCATTTCTTACACCCAAATGGTACATCCTGGACTACATAAGAGATAGGGATACTCAGTATTCCACACACATTCCGGTCTCTTTGGAAGGCTAGCGATGATGTAGAGGATATTTAAAGAGAATTTCCACCTCCTGAATCATTAAATATGCTTTCTTCAGTACACACAGAGCATTCTAAAAGGGCCCAGGCGAAGGCTTCGTTTGGCAACAGCCTACAGCAGGTTCAGAGGGAAAAGGGGAATGGGGCTGCATCCCTGTTTTGCAGCTTCTGATTCACGGGCTCCCCAGAAGCTGTGGCAGACGTGCGTGTACATCAGCAGTTTAGAACATGCATTTCAATACCATAATTAACAAATCGGTACTTAAGGCAGGTATTACTATTTATAACTTCAAATTGCCTTTCAAGAGTTTAAAAAAAAAAAAAAAAAAGAAAGGGTAAAATAAAACCCGTCCTTGTTTTTCTTAATCTTTCTTTCAGACACCAAGGGTAGCTACTGACATGATTTATTATTTCGTATTTGGTTTGATACACAGGTCTCATGTATGGAGAGATTAAATTATTCCTATCAATAAATGAGAAAACTGAGTCGGCAAGAATAACTCAGAAAAAAATAATATAGCAATTCCTCGGCAGAGCCGAAAACACAGTTTTGATGTCACGTTTCCAATCTCGTGCTTAGCCACAAGACCAAGCTTTGCCATTTTCCCTGTAGTCAGTGAGCAAATTCTGTGCGCTCCAACTATTGCAGCCGCACCTCTTGTTCTAAATCAGCAGGACTGAGTGCATACCAGAACTTGTGGGGATATACCCTACAGTAGTAATAATATTTTTCCTCTTCAAGCAAAAAAACCTCACAAGTACTCATAAGACCACGACAACAGGAAACCTTTCTCTAGGACTGAGCAAAGGGATTTAACAATAATAGTCTTGTGGCTTCTTTGTCCTGGAAAATGGCCACAGGTTTGAGCTCTGTCTCCACACCACTGAATGATTCCAGAAACAAGCAGCCAGTGGGCCAGAGAATTCCAGTTTTGTGAGTGGAAAAGCAGAGAGCAAAGCCTGTACCTGAACGCAGCTCATCCCTCACACACTTGGGGCACATGAAAGAGCGGGCAAGTTAAGAGTGGAGAAGCAGCGGCTCTTGTGCAGTCCCATGCTGGAATGCTCCTCACGTGCTTTGGAAAGCATCAGTTCATTCAGTACTGAGACGATCTGCCTTCACCAACTGTGCATCAAATACAGGGTTTGTATTCCCACCTGTCAAAGCAGCTTTCCATTTTGCTATAATGTCTCCTTGTTTTGCCAAGTTGGGACCGTCTCTGTTTGTCCAGAGGCAACAATGTGCTTTCAATTAGCGTGGTATTTTTCTCTTCTGCAGTCAAGACCTGTGTTAGGCAGAATGGTCTAGACCTAGAATTCCTGAGAAGAGGTCACACCAGGGAAGATACCACCCTACGTGCTGTCACAAAGCACAGGACAGGACCTGAGAAGCTGCATTCACTTTCTTCCTTGCTAATTCAGGCTTGAAATCAGTTTGGTGCTCGAAGCAAGCTGCCAAAGTCCATCCACCTAAGACGGACATTTCATGCTAAGGGTCTTGTGACAGCCAAGAAACCCCTGGGTATGGAGGTGGCTCTGCCCCTACCTCCTGCCATCACACACCAGGCTCTATCTAACAGCTGTGTGCTCCCTGGCGACGTCGACGTGTTTGGGTCTCTCAAAAGGCACGTCTGGAAAAGTCCCCCCTGTCAGTGCTAACACTGGCAAGATCTTTACATTAGCGTGAACAAGTTACAATAGCAACACGTTCCAAGTTTCATTTCCACAGTTGTTTCCTTTGAAAACACATTTAAAACCTGACTGGGTATAAATCTGGGGGCAGGTGATTCAATCCAAGATGATCTTCCCCGAAAATGTGTTTGGGTGTCATCCTTCTCAGCAGCCAGCAGAGAGGAAGGGTGGGAAAACTCCCAGAGAATTCAACACTGGCAGGCTCTGCAGCTCTGCGAGCCTGCTGTGCAAGGGCACATCCCCAGTCTGATCCAGTGATCTCAGCAGCTGGACCCAATAGCCACCAGGCAGAAAGAACCTCGGCACAGTTCATCTGCTCCAAAGGGCTGAGCATCTCCCTCTTACATACTCGGGTGATTGTTTTCTGCTTTCTCTTGGTAAGTACCTCGGATGCACAGAAAAATGGAGTCCCCAGGGAAGCAGATACTGCCGTGCCTAATGGATTCACTGGCTGATGGATCAGCCCACCAGGTCCTGAAACCAGGAGTACCCAAACAGGTTTTCTTCTCTTGCTGTTTTTTGAACAAGCCATATACGACTTTCCCTGCTAACCTGCCCCAGTAACTCTGCTTTTCAGTTCAAGGGTAAGTACGTCCATTAAAATTAAGAAAAACAAAGGAAAAAAAAAAATTGAAACCCACAAGACAGCTAAAAGGACCTTCTGAACTTGTTCATTCTGCAAACTTGTACTGTATTTCAAGGGCTTCAGGAGGAGTTTGATTAGAGGTAACACTTGACCGTAGCGATGACGTGTTCTTGTGCTTTGTATGGTCCTCTGGTATCAAGAACTCTCCTTAGAAGGCAAACTTGCTCTTGAATTAAGGATATTGGACTACAACTATTCTTGCAAGCAAACTTACCCAAGACAGAAGCATAGGAATTGAACTGTAAACCAAGCATCTTATAATAAAAAATCCTACATGTCACATATTGAGGCTTAACTAGTTGCTGCAGACTGGGAATGACCATTCCCATGTGGTAGTATGAAATGATGTGAAATTTCTATGATATCAAGACATTTCTACATTATTTCTACATTATCAATACTTCTAATGAGCTACGCTTTATTATTCGTTTTTCCACTATGGAAAACTAGCCTGCAATTTCCACTAGGTTTTGAAAAATGGAAGCCCACTTCTTACCAAAGTAATCAACAGAAGACAGTGTTAGAAAAGGAGTTGCACCACTTAAGCCAACAGAAGTTTGAAAGAGAATGACCTTACCTAAATACTAATAGTGAATGGCGTCCAGGCAGTTTCAGATGAGGAAGTTATTATGCATATATTTCCTTTAGTCATGTATGATTCTCTCACCTCTGTGATTTTCCTCAAGAAGAGCTTAAAGGGAAACTCCCTATGGAAGTTTTAGGCTGCGGATTCAAAACCTTTTCGACTCAATGCAAAAGTGCAGACAGAGAATTCAGCCAAACTCTTTGCTGGCTACCCACCAGTCTATGAATGGTAGCAACCATGAAAGCAGTATAAACAATAAAGAGAAATGCTGCATGGAAAAAGCAGTGGCTAAGGACTCAGAAATGAGATGTTACTGGAAGTTCCATCTTAATAATTTTGTAAGGCTAAGAGCCTTCCACTTCCCCTGCTAGCTAAAGAAAAGAGATTAATTTATCTGGGGGACACAAGGATAATTTTTTTTCTTCCAATTTAACTTGCAAGAAAAGCTGGTAACCCAGCTGTGAATGATGTGACTGCATATGCCAGACAGACCTTGCCAGCGTCAGAGTTCTTCCTATGTTTCCCAAATGTTAGCTACTCACTGGGGATTATCCATGTCTTATACGCAGGGAAATAGCGATTTCTTTGTTCTCCAGCTTTATTACAACACAGTGAACTCTTTAGGAGTGCAAATTTTTGCCAACAAGAAGCAAATTAATAACATATGTATATGGTGTGTTTCTGCTTCCATCAGAGGTGAATGCAGTGCTTGTAAGAGATGCTGTTCGCAACCTTCTTGAAGCAAAGACCTTGAATCGAGCCCCAGCTGCCCCACCGTGAACTGACTGCAGTTTTACTGGAAGAAGCAAGGCAACAGTGATGTAACTGCTGCCTCAGCCAAACTTTTAACTCTGTCCAAACAGAAACAGAGCAAACACATCCATGCAACTTTCCTCTACATTGCCCTATTAACCCCTCATCAATAGTTGCTCAAGCTGTTCCACTACCTGTCTGAATCCAAGAAGATGCTTTATTAGATGTCACCAGATTAATCACTAGTCTCTCTGTCAAAATGTGACTTAGACGAACACTTCCAGCATTCACTGACTGTGTATGATTTAGCTACTCTCTGTGATTATTACTCTCTGTAATATATTCCCTTTTTTACATTAAAAAAATGCAGACATTATAATCAAATTTTATATACTTACAGAGTTTGGTCCTGTGCATGCGTTGTCTTATAATACGTATCACAAACCATTTGCTTTCACAGATCCCCCCAACAGACAGTCACAGCCTGTCTTTTCTTCAAAACATCCACTTTATTATTTCACATTCATTCATTAAGAAATATTGTGCAAGTGATAAACCATCTTTATCTCCAGTACTGGTTTAACTAAAAAGGCTCTGCTACTTTTTAAAGGAACGCAGGCAGTGAAATGCATAAACCATGTTAATTTGTAAGTAGTACTCCCAACTGCGTGCTTGTTTGAAGCAGAAGAGCTGGGCTGGACCAGGCTTTGAACATTGAAAGGACACTCTGTAAGATCCACAATAACTGCTTAATAAATATCTCTATTTTTGTGCCTCAGACAGATGCACAGACTTGGGGCTGACTGCCCCACGAGCCCTGGGTATTGTGCCCACTTCCAGCATGGGATTAAAAAAGGTGAAGAGAGAAGGACATAAATTAAACCCCCCATGTTAAGCCTTTTTGGGGGTATAACCCAGCAGACCACAACAGGTCTGAAGGTCACATTTCACATGCTTAAATAGAGGTGTTTCTAACTGACACTTGCAAAACAAGCAGCCTGCATACTTGCTTTAGACAGCTCTGTACAAATATTAATTGAAACCATCTGTAGGACATGTTATCTCTGAAGTAATTAAAGATGTTCAGCTGACTTTGGACTAAATTACCCAACAGCTTCCACACGGAAAAAGCACATTCATGAAACAAATTGATTTACTGTTTTAATATAACATGCAACTAGAAGGGGCTCACACATGACCTTATGGTTTCTGTGATTGTTCTCTTTAGGAAAGCACAACTGAGAGAGAGAGAATAGCTGGAGAGCTGCTGTTTCAGCTGTAGAATTTGTCTGTACACTCTGAAGCACTTGCTTGAGAGCTGAATTACTCATTTTGCCTTAAAAAATTCATGAGAGAGGGGGTCCCGAGAGAAAGAGATAAAAAAAAGTTGCCTTTCCTCCAACACATCACCCATCCCAGGAGACAGTGAGAGTTTGTTGTACTGAGTAGAGCACAAGGATTGTTCCTGCTGTACATCTTATAAATACTGGGAAACTGCTGAGGGAAAAGGGTGTCTGCCCCTCTTCCCTATCTCATTTGCTTCTTATCTTATAGAAAAAGAATGAGAAGAGTCCAGATTGGCCAGTTACTTGCTGTACTGCCCCTTACCTCTAGCAGTTACCTCAGCAGCAACAGTGCCGGAAAACCTTTCTCTGTAGGATGCGTGATGAAGGTTACTGCACCATGCTTTACAGTGAACCATACTGGATAATGGTTTAGCATCATACTAAGAGTGCTGCCAAGTCAATGACGTGTCAGCAAGGCCACAGAGCTGGGCAGGCTGTTGAAACACATGACAAGCAATGTAGAAGGGCAACGGAGAAGCAGATACTGAGCATACATATGCTATTCGAGCCCTTGAAAAGTACACTCATGGCAAGGGAGTTCCTGTGATCTGATGAAAGGATAAAACACATTTGCCACGGTGCAAGAAGTAGGGCTGGTAACTTGATCAAGATAGCATAGCAGGAAAGATAGAAAAGTCTCCAAAAGGCTTGATTCTTTATTGCAAACAGGGCTAGTAGACTTCAAGTAAATCTACGTAGGCTATAATGAATGTTTTTGACTGCGGGGAGAAAAATGAATGGCTTGAGTCCAGAAACTGTCTCTGCCTACATACAGAACTAGGTCTGTAGGAGACCCTTATTCAGCATGTTTCCTACGAAAGACATTAAATCACATTGCTTGTTTAAAGAACAGATAACTTCCTCCATGTGAGAAATTCCAGCAGACAGGGGCTCGGAAGAATGAACGAGCACTACAGAGACCCCTGCACATTTCATACAAACACTCATCAACTATTGCCACTTTGAGATTTCAAAGCTCACGAGGAAAATGCACGGGTTGTTTGGGGCTTTTTTTTCGGAGCAGAAACTAGGATATCAACCTTGACTAGTCCGCTGTTGCTCACCTCCTGACAGTGCAATTTGAGAGGTATGAGGGCTTAATCAAGCTCAGATGTAAGGAAGGATTTCTTTTAAAGCCCATCAATGTTAATGAACAACTCGGGTCTTGTTTAAACGTTCAGACTGTGATATGGGCAAGTATCTGAGTTTATCATGTCCTCAATCTTTTGAACGGCCGGATTTTATTTGCTAAACATTGGTCAGGCCAAAAGGAATGAGTGGCAGTGGCTGGACTTAAGTCTGGACTTCAGATAGCAAAACACCGAGGATTTGGTACAATTTTGACTCAGTCACCTATGCACAGTTTTGGGCTGTACTTGTGAAGGCAGAGACTAAAGAAAACTGTCCTGGAGCCTTACAGGAAAACAGAAAGGCACATTCTCTCTCTAAAAGGCTTTTATTTTGTCCTTTTCTGTCTAAAAGCTAAAGAGAGATGCTGAATCTTTCTGCCAAAGGTAACGATACAAACACAACTGGATGCATTAATGTTAGCTATGCTTTTGCCATTCCTTGCAGATGTTAGGAGCAGAGGATTCCAAACTAAAAGCCATGCTGAAAGCTGGCAAATAAATATCCCATCTGTTCTAAAAATAAACCCTTCAGGAAACTAGTCTCTTCACTTCACTGATAAGGTGACTTTACATAGATTCATTTTCTCCTTTGATTGGTTTTTTATTGGTTTCTTTATAATGCCAATAGTCTACAAGGGCAATATTGTTGCAAAGCCCATATAGGTGTTTAATATAAAATAAAATGGCTTTTGTGCAATTCTTTTAAATCATGAAACCGTTTCTACTAATACTAGATTTTTATGAGTATTTTTGAACTTACACTTTTCATATACAGTGGTTCAGATCATACATTAAATATCTCCTGTGAAATCAGACTAGCCTTGCACAATTATTAATCTACTAAAACAAGGTTTTTCAAACACTCACGGATCTGTTCTGTGTACTATTGCACAACGGCTTCTCATCAATTTATTAATCATGGACATATCACTGTTGAAACATTCAGCATGCTACACTGGGGCTTCCCAATCCTTCCCTCAGGGTGAACTCCTTTCGTATTGATCTGGCTCACTCAGCATCTGTATTATTGACTTTTTTCAGTAATACTGCAGTTTAACCGTTGAAGTTTTTGAATAAAAACGTTGCAACAAAAAGATGTGCATAGGAAGGGGCATGACATAGCAGTTAATACGTCCAGCCACTTGCAGAAACAAAGCCCTGTCTTCTGCAAGCATCTAATTAAGGGGTAAGTGCATTCTTACTTGCCAGTGATACTCATTTAGTCCTCTACATCCTTTCCAGCTGCAGTGGAAGAAGGACCACAGCCTCTTACCCTTCTTGTCTCTTCAGCCCTTACTGCAACTAAACTTTTAGAAAATTGGGTCAACTTTATTTTCAGCAAATTAACTGTTTCCTGAAAATCATGCCCTTAGAGTGCAGCTTTGCAGGTATCAGGTGGTGAAGGACTTCACCTCTTAGCTTGATCCTGCAGCTGCATTAACACTTCCTCAGGCAAGTCTGGGTTTGTTCCAAAGCTCTTATCTACCACCGCTCCCAATGCAAGACCTTAGGAAGCTCAGATTCAAAGCTATTTACACAAAGATGGGATGGAAATGTCATTGTCAACATAATCATCCCTCGTCCACGTTACACGGCTATTTCAAAACAGACACCCATTTCAAGGAAGTTTGTTTAGAATAATTTTATCTCTGTACTTAAGAAAAAGCATATAGGAAAGACAAACTTCCTGAAGCCCAAACACAGCACAGGATCATGCCACTGCTTCATGCAGGGTTAAATTCACCACCGCACCGATATCCAACAGAAGGACACCCAATTAACACTTAAAAAAGCAAATTTTTCCTTAGGACACACAGCTGCCTGTCCTCATTAGCCGAAGTCCATGACAAAGGTGAGGAAACTGCTCCCCTCAACTTAACTTTTTCCTGAAGGATCCATAGAAATGTAAGCTGAGTAAGAGAAAGAAAAGAGAAGTAGTCTGTCCCCAGATGACAGATGATCTTTTAACCTCAGGAGACTACCTACCAGCTACAGCTCCCATGGATGGGAGCCCACAAACTGCCCACAAAGAACCTTTGATATGGCCAGGGCATGGTCATTGCAGAAGAGAGTGTAACAAGGACCGCTTGCACGAGGTGAAGTCACGGTTTAGTCTTCACTGCAGGCATTCCCTTAGAGTTGATGTTTTGGGGCATAATCACTCATTTAATTTAATATTAAGCAGTTTGTAATTTTCATTAGGGAGACCATGCATTCCTATAGTCTTGTCTTAAAAAAAAAAAATATTAAAAAGTAAGGTTAATCTCTGATCTTGGATGTCAGTTTTTTTCAGTTGACACTTGAAAAGTAAACACAAAAGTTGTTGTGTTTGGTTTTTTTTAAAAAGCAAAATAAATCTTTCTCATCTGTTTGTGTCCTTCCATTATCTGTGTTAAGAAATCTTGAGCAGCATTTCTTTCCCCATACACCCCCTTTCCTTGTTATCCAGTTACCTATAGCTGATTTCAAACATCCCAGTAATCTATGGTAACTCGTTTTATTTGCACAAGGGATGTGTTAAACATTGTCTTATCCTCTTTCTTCAGTGTACCCTTCCTAAAAAAGAACAAAGCATTACATATTCCAGCTCCACAGGATGCCAAACAGACATCTCCTGAGCAAACAGAGTAAGTTACTCAGCATAATAACTACAAAGACAAGAGTAAGATTACAAGAAAACATCCTCTACAGCTGTAAACACTAGCTGCAAGGCTTAATATTCACCACCATAACATTGTCATGCTGGGCCTATTCCAATACCTTCTCACTGCTAAAGCAAGCAGATTTTTTTTTCCCCTATTATTACAGGTCTCCTATGTACTACTTTTGCAGAGAGGAAGGGATATACGTTGGTAAACGAGTCTGAAAGACAATCAAAACTGGCACCTGAACACACGATCTTGTTTTAAGGATTGACTCCCTTTCCCATCCAACCAAAAAAAGTTACAAAAAATGCAGAAGTTAATAACCTGGGCAGTTTCTGCTTTGGCAGAACTAGGGTAAGGCAGTAGCCAAACACATTGCTCCTGGCATCCAGTCTTGGAAATTTTAAGCCAGCAAAATCATAGCTTGCTTCAGTATAATTAAAACAGATGCTCGAAGGGGGCACTGTGAGGCTAAATGAAGAAATGATACAAAACGTATTTTAATATTCGCAATGTCTTGAGCAATTGGGGGGTGAGGGGGGGAATGGTATTTCTGTGCTTTGAAACTAAATCAGGAAAACTAGAAAAAAAAAAACCCCAAACCACATAGTAGGAATTAGATGTGAGTTGTCCCCCGTGCCAACAGTCAATTTGGACCAACACTACGTATTAAAACTTGTTTTCTAGAGGTCTTGAATTTTGCAAGACCTGCATCTTTTGCAAAGATGTAAAGATTTTACAAAGAAATGTAAACCAAGGTCTGCCTAAATGCATGCATTGCCATTTTCTTCAGAACACTGTTACACATTCTGATGTCATTGCACAGAGGGGCAAACCTATATCTACCCAGAATATATTCACAGCATTACCATATAGGTGCTTCACTCTATCTGCTTTATCTTGATTGTGGTGGGGAAAAAAAAAGCCATTAATCAATTTAATGATTGGGTGAGGGAAGCTAAAACCATTAGGGTCATCTCAGCTCTCCTTGTCAAACTCCATATGGTCTCTATAGGAACCATATATCTATCTATATGGTCTCTATAGGAACCGTATATATATCACGTTACAAGAAAATGTGAATTTCTGTCCAGCTTGTTCAGTTTATAATGGAGTTTGGACATGTCTATTCATTCTGCTATTTTGAAGCCACTCTCCTCATTTTTTAGTGACTTCATAAACAGTGCTATGAACAGGGCTATTGTCTCCTGGAGAGAGCACGATGTCTGATTTACATCTGTATTAAATTCTCCATATGACTCCCTCCAGCAGTATAGAGGACCTTCAGGGAACAGCGTGAAACTGGGACTTGACTGAGGCCCATTGACAATGCCAGAAGGAAGAACAGGGTTCTCCTTAGAAAGCAAGAAGGTAGGCCCCCCTGGCATTTAAAGGGGAAGAAAAAAAAAAGCCCTACGCACCGATTCTATTTTCTTCACGGATGGCAACGATCTGTACAGTGACATTTCATCCATGAACTCTCTGTTTATTAGCAATATTAACTAATAGCTTTCTAGCCGTGTGTTCAGAAGTGGCCCATACTGTTGTCCTCTAAAGGCTGCAGTGGATTTGTGGCAGGGAAGTTACGTGGACCCTTAGAGTGAGGGTAATTCAGACCACAGCATTTTTACCATCACACTGTGCAAGTCCATGTGGATAAGACACAGGAATGGCATACAAGATGCAGGGTAAAAAATAACCTCTTCATCCAGCCTACAACATTGCTCCTGCACTCCTCAACATCAATGGTAAAAGGAGCTTCCTACAGTCTCACCTTAGAGAAATCTGAGGGGGATCATAAATCAGGATGTGCTAAGGTTGTTGCAGTTGTATCGGTTGGGCATAGAGATGGTTAATAAAAGAATTAATGGAAGTATTAACTTAATTCAGATCCAGGATATTCTAAATTGTTTTACTGACACACTTGCAGTGGCTGCAGACTGAGCTCTCCTCCGCTAGTCACAGAACCCAGAGGCATTAAAAACTGCTCAGGGGCAAGGTCATCCTCTGCTGTACACTTCCAGACATTGTTTACATCCCTGTTTGAGTGTACTGAGCAGTTTGGTTTCTAGGCATTACGCAGATTCCACGTGCTAAGAGATATCCTACAGGCAGATCTAACTTGTCTTCCTACCTTAACTTTGAATAAATGAACTATTATTTCACTGTAATGCTTTGTGTGGGATGTATCTATACAAAAATATCACTTATTTTGTCACTAATTGGGAAAGAATGTGAATTCAGCAAGTATCTCATATGCATTGTAGAACTATTTTCTGGATGTCTTCATTGTTTCAGGTAAAGGAAAGCAGACACATCAGTCTGGCAGGCAAGGGACTGGTCTTGTGAACAGATTTAAGGTATCAGTTCTCTATTTGCCAAAATCATTTTGATTAGCATTATTGTGTATCTTGTAGAGTATAAAATTACAACGGGGAAAATAAAACCACCATTCATTTACCACGTAATTTTTCACATGCGTAGAAAAACTGTACTGGATAATATAGAGTACCACCATCCAGTCTGAAAACCTGGTAGTCAGGCTATCTTGAGTGATCTCATGGTTCTGCTATGATTCATTCATATGGAACTCCATTAAAATGCTTTCATTAATCCCCAATTCTTTTACTGTATGCAAAAGGCTTGCAGCTTAAATACCAAATAATACAATAGGCTTCTGCCGTGACTCCCTCCTGAGTCTTATTGGCTCAGGTAGTGAAATGAATGATGCATTTGAACAACATCAGTGAAAAATTGAGAGACAAGCTAGGGCAAGATGTTTTGCAAGACACGACTATCATGACTACCATATTTGAGTGAGTAACATTCTGAAGGCTGAAGTTCATCACCTCTTTATAATAATTTTACAAGAATTTCAGCTTTACCTTGATGAAAATTGGTTGTGCAACCCCTGTACAAACTGATGTAGACAGAAGCTGAGGAACGAAAATAAAAATATATGTGTCAGGGGAAGGCAACACTTTCTTTTCTTGAAAACAAGCAATTTGTATTTCCTCCCCAACAGCCACTGATGCTCATTTATGTGCAATGTTCCATGATTGCTGTTGCTGTTGTTGTTCCAAAGACAGTTATATCATAAAAATTAGGTTCCATTCCTTGTGTTTTCATTAAGCTAACAGTTAACAAAACCAGTAATAATAAAAAAACCCCATGAGCAGACACAAAAGGTACACACTAACTCATGAGCTCTGTATTCCCAGCGAAAAGTGTCGATAGCATAGCTGCTTCCACAGCTTTTGGAATGGCTCCTACTCACAGGAATCAAAAGAGACAATAAACTGTGACCCTTTACAAATAACACACTTTCATGAACTTAAGGATATGGTTTCCCCCCTCCTGAATCTTTCTGGCTGCTTCCTTTCGAGGGACAGTAGTCAGGTGACTGCAAATACAGGTAAGCCATAGAGGTCCCAACAGTTAGCCAACTGGTGACAGCTTCAGGCTGTTTGAAATGTTTAGTTGCTTCTAGCTCTCTGTCACCTCTACATTATTCACTCTTATCCCAGTGAAGTTCTCCACGGGCTTACTCAATGGTCTCCAAAATACCTAGGAGCTACTGGGAGAACAGCTGTCCATCAACGTGAGCGCACAGGAACCAATGACTGGCTGCTCTTGGATCTCCAGGACTGGGCCATGCTGCCACCTACAAGTTGTTAACCAGCCTGGCTAAGACACTTGGTCCTTTCTGCCACTCTGCCTTCACCGCTGTCATCAAACCGTTCCACAGTGAGGCAGCTCCTGCAGCTGCTATTTCACGAAACCCTCCTAGAGAGAGGTTGTCCGCGGGACACTTTCGTCTTGGTGGAAACACTCAAGGCCAGCATTGATGCCGGGTCTCTGTCCCTGGCCCCTTAGCTCTTCACAAGCACCATTTTTGTCCCAGGCTGTTAGCTGAGGTGAATACCTCTGTTTTGCCATGACTACAGCAGAGGCACGATGCCTGGATTCAGTTAGGTACCGAGTTTTGTAATGGGGTATCTCCCTTCAGGCAACTACTCTCCTTGCTTCTCTGGCAAACACATTACCTTGGATGCCCAGCCCCACTGTAATTTCACTTCTATTACTGGACACCTAGAACACAACCAGCATGTCCGTTTTTGAAAGTTCACCACAATAACTTTAAATTAATCTGATCAAGGTAAAAAAAAAAAGAAAAAGAAAAAACAAAAAGATGCCAGGACGAAGGAAGCAGTGTTTGCATCCCAGGAGTTTTGCTCACAAAGCTTCTTTCAAACCTAAATCAGGACCCACCGTCTTGTTCTCTCCAACACTGCCAAATTTCTTTGCAAGCTCTACAGAACCTTTGAGCAGCACAATCATGACAGTGTGGCCCCTGGCATTCAGTGGCAGAGGTTTGACAACATACATTCCTAAATTTAAAATCCAAGCAATAGAAAGAATTTTTTTCCTTTCCTAATATAAATTCAAAACTGCCAGTCCTCTTTTTCTTCCTTATTTTTTTAAGATAAGTCTTATATTAACTACTATGCTGGAAATGCATCAGGGCATCCATTCTTCTCATTCAAATTTGAAAGATTGACTCTTTAATTATTAAATTGTATCAACAGCTGATGACTTTCTGTGCAGTCTGTCTTTAGAAGTGAAGGGAAGTTCAGTGTATCCCCAATGCTTGAAATAAGAATATTTAGCAAAACTCTGCCACGCAGAAATCTGAAATTTGTGTTTGAGATTTTGCTGTATCAATTTACAGTTAATCCCAGGCTTGGTCTCAGGGGGGCTCAGGTCACTTTTTAATGGCCTTTAACAGCTGCACAGACACCACCCTCCCCTCCCCAAACCACCATGCAACACACGAGTATTGTTTCCAAGCAAGGGGATGATCCAAGTCGTTGCTAAAAAGACTTGACGTCTGCTTTACAGTCAAAATTCCATATTAATTTAAGAAAAGAAACGAAAAAAAAAAAAAGAAGATATCACAAGTTTGTCTTTAATAAAAATGAGTGGAGTGGGAGGGGCCTATTTCAAACTGCAATCCATGCATTTCTTTAGAAGTACCAGTGGGTCCCTTTGAGGTCCTGCTAAGATTCTGGTGCCCACATTCCAGAGGATTTGTGCTTCGCAGATCTCCAGGATGAGAAGGAGAAAGGGAGGAACTAGAAATCTCCCCAAAGCATCACGTTCTTCTTACTTAGTGCTACTCTTTGCAGACCTCAGCGACTCCCTCTAACAGAGGTGTTTGTTCCTCCAGGAACCATAGGTGGGTTAGTAAAACAGGAGCCCTTCACTGTCCCCCCCCCCCCGAGGGTCCCCTAAATGTCTCACCCTGCTTCTAAAATTCAGTGATTTCTGTAAGAGGACTCTCAGCATGCACATTTCACCATCTGTTTCCTCAAGAAATTCAGCACTTCTGTACCCACCGAAGCACATGTTTCCATTCAAAGGGGCAACACCTCCTTTTGCAAGAGCTCACATTTTCAGCACAAATCCCTTGAAGAAAGCCTGGTAGAGGTTGCCCTCAGTGAATGATGTCTGATGATGTGTCCTGCAGATTATCTTTCCGAAAATTACACCCCGTGAAGGGTTTTACTGCTGTATCTTGACCTACCAACTCCAGGCTACACGGATCTGTCATAACACACTAATACCAAATACGAGTGACCTTGTTTAAAAAACTTCTTTAACTTAACTAAAGTACCACCTCGGAACGCACTCCGTAGACCTGACTTGAGCTGAGACACAAAAGGGTACAAAATAAAGCCAAAGCTTTATGTGAGCCCTTAAGAATAAGCTTTATTTCTGTGGCAATTTCTTATATAAGGCTAGACAGGAGAGGATTCACACGTGCCAGCAGCCAGCTGAGGGGGCTCACGATGATCACTGAGTTTTGAAACAAGTATTGCAATGCTAGCAAGGCATCAGCAAAGCATCAGTGCAGCAACAGTTAAGAACACGCACTGTACTTTACTGGTGAGGAAAGTTTGGGAAACAGAAATAGCAGGAATAGGATCCTTTGCAATGACTTCAGTTTTTATTAACATATTTTTACAGGATATCCCAGCTAAGCCAGACAGCTTGTTTACAATAGGGCCCTGTCCAAGGACAGCTTAGAACTATTATACAGTACATACAGAAGGACAATACAGTCCCAGTACAAGCTACCAGCAGGCAGTAAATCACGTCAAAGCCTCATGTTACACCTGATTAACTGCTTGGCTCCAGTGCTAAAACCTATTCCAAGAGTGCTTGCTTCAGTGTAGTTAGGAGTTGTCAGAGAATTTATGTCATCTGATGGCAACTTACATAAAATAGTGCCCC
Organism: Actenoides lindsayi; assembly: GCA_025331215.1. Taxonomy (NCBI): domain Eukaryota; kingdom Metazoa; phylum Chordata; class Aves; order Coraciiformes; family Alcedinidae; genus Actenoides; species Actenoides lindsayi. The sequence continues at coordinate 66,519 of WTSP01000289.1, read as the reverse complement.
GGTGTATCATTTAAGAAGCATTACTTGGCATGAGCTGCAAGAGTGTGCACTTCACACCTGCAGTGTCCTCTCATGCTACGTATTCCTTAGAAAGGGACTCCATTTAGATGTCTCACTTACTAGGAGGAGCCAATCACCTCTGTCCCAAAAGAACCACAGCTCTCTGAATTACGCTTCATCAAACACACCCCGAATTTTATCACTCCCGAGTCCGTTCATCCTCAACGTGACCACCTCAATTAAACTAAATTTCCCACCATTTTTTTTCTTTTTGATTCAGCGAAATGGCTTCGAAAGAGATAGCCTCATAAAACTGAAGAACTTACACTTTTCACTAGACATTTCCCTGAGGGTGGACCCAACAGGGAAATCTTTACACCACGACCCGAACGCAAAGGAAACCTTATTTTTGTGAAGCTCAGAACCAACACAGGCCACTAAAGAGGAACATTTCAAAAGCATCTTAAGGTCCATAGGTTGTATGCCTGTCAAACATGCAAGGCACTATGAAAACCAAGCAATGATCCTCATGAGGTCTGTGTTGATCCAGCTGTCAATCAGCAAGCCATATGGCATTGACTGAGATGTCACGTGTCTTGATTAAGAGGTAGAGTCCTGTAAGTCAGACAGAGTGTTTAATTGTAAAATCCATTAGCTCTGACTCTCTACGTGCAGCTTTTTCCAGAGCTGTGCGGGAACTTAGAAGCTGGAGGTCAGTTTTAGCAAAAACTCCTTCTACACACATATGCACGAATCCAACATTTCTTCACACTTGGCTAGCAGGAGGTTTCTTTACATTCTTTTATAAGATGAACTAATAGCCACCTTTTTTTAAAGTAGTCTCATAATTACCATCTCTTCCCTTAAGCAAGGCAAGTGATACTTCAGCTTTACCCTGGATTTCATAGACTGGTGAGCTGGTTTGTACTTCAGGTCTCTGCAGGAAACATAAACCCAGTGAAGAGGACACTGTCTTGCATTTGGAGTATTGCAACACACATGGTGTGCTGAGCACCCGAATTTCTCATCTGGTTGAGTGAGGCAATTTCTTATTTTGACAATTATATCACAGATCACAGCGAAACATTTTATTTTAAAACTGAACGAGGAATTTAATTAAAATAAGAACAAACCTTCTAAAAATGACAGCGGAGCACGCATCTCTGGACTGCAAACTTTTTTCTGCTCAGTTGTAACGGCATTTCCACAGCTGCTCACAAGAAGAGCTACTGACAAATGGACGGCCTGATCCACAATCACTTTTCCCTGGTAGAAGATGACAAAAAGTCCTTCTGGTTTTAGTATGGAGTAAGACCCAAACTAAATGCTAAGGCTATGGCAAGAGAGATATACAAAATCTTTCTGAAATACAGATCTGGAAACGCAGATAATCCACAAGCTGTAGTGAGACTTAAGGCAGAGGAGAGCACCTGTACGGTACCGCGGTGGTGGTTTGACCTTGGCCGGTCAGTTTGGGTCAGCTGTCCTGGTTGTGTCCCCTCCCAAGATCTTATCCACCCCATCCCACTGCAGGGACAATACTGGAAAAGCAGCCTTGGTGCTGTGCGAGCCCTGCCCAGCAGGAGCCACAACACGGGGGTGTTGTCAACACCTTTCTAGCTCTCGATGCAAAGCACAGCACTGGGAGGGCTGCTGTGAGGAAAATTAACTCCAGGTCAGTCAGACCCAATACTGGTGGTCTCTAGACACAAACATCTTCTGATCTGAGAGGCAAGAAAGAAACCAGCACACATATTCCCTAGTAAGGTGTGACATGAAACACGAGCACCAAGCATCACGATCTGAAATGGAAACACACATGACAGCATGAGGGGGGAGCTTTCAGGTAAGCAGTTAATGCTGGCAGAAAGGTTTGGGGACGGGTTAGCTGAGCCCAGCTTTTCAGAGGACTTCTCTCTCTGAATCTCGAGCAGCACAGGACTAGTCCTTACAGGTGGCACAGCTTCAAGGGAACGTAGCTCTGGCAAGAGCATCTCTAATGCTGCCGTGTTTTTGGATTCAAAGTTCACATCTGCTTAGCTGGGGAAGGAAGAAGGTGTCAGGGTGGGGAGGAAGCAGCTCAGCCATCACTGAGATTACCAGATCAGCAAGGCTGAACACAAGTGTTCACAGGGTTCAGCAAATTGCTCTCTAGGCCTTTGGGTGAGATGTGACCAAAGAGCTGCACTGCCACGACACAAAGCACCGGGCACAGCGTACCAGTTCAGACACAAAACCTTCCTTCTGGCTAGAAGTCATACTGACTGCTTGGCAGAAAGAGTGGTCACACTGCAGTGGGACAGCTACTTCTGGGAGGGTGCTCACCTGTTGCCACTGCCATTTACTTGCCATTTGCAGAGCTCAGCATCTTGAGCAGCCTTGATCCTTGCAGATTCAAGCTGAACATTTTAATCGGCTCTAGTTTGCAAAATACAAAATCAGTAACTTTGCATTTACCCAGCTTCTTAACCTCCACGTGATTTTTTTTTTTAATGGCAAGAAAAATCAGAGGTTCGGTCTCAGCTAAGGCTTCAGTGAGCTCAGCCCTTCAAAGTTCAAGGTGCAACAGAAAATCCGTGCCTAAAGCTCGCTGTGTTCATTGCCTTGCTCAGCTACCTCCAGATGCATAAGTGGAAGCTGTGGCATCTGCCTATACAGACTTGGTGACTAACTGCAGCTATTACTGACACACAATTTTCTTTTCCCAGCCTTGCAAGTCTTCGCCCAGAGCATCAAATACCAGAGCCATGATGTGGTAACACCACCTTTCCTGTTGAACTCTGCTCTACCCCATTCCACGTTGGGTTTCCAAGCAGTTGGGTGCCTCTAGTACTTCTGCCCGCTAGAAGCACTCGTAAGGCAAAACTGAATGGAAATGGCTGCATTGCTTCTAAAGGGATCCATGGAATTTTCAAACTGACTTTCAAAAATACACCAAATATACCCAGGGGAGAATAAACTAACAACGTGGATTACTGCCTGAAATCATTACACAGATAGCTCAGGGCAGTTAATGTTGCAGTGAAAGAAAAATAAACAAGAAAAAGAGATGAGCAGGCTTCAGAGAAATGACGTGGTTTAGTAAATCCAGCACTCCCCTTCTGCGACAGCAAGTTCGACATCAGTAGATTTATCAATGCAGTGCTGTGCACGTTGGTTGTCCCAATTTGGAAGGCCCTCCTGACAAGTCCAATATTACTTAGGATACGTGCTGAGAGGAGAGGTCTAGCTCCTGCTCTCACCTAGACCTGCAGGTTTGTGGCAATATCATTATTTCACCGCACAGCTTCAAGTCAAGGTGATTTCACTGCAAATAAATTCTACTTTCTCATAAAAAGGCAGGTGCACTGGTGCAGTACTGAAAGACAATTGGAAGTCTTGCTTTGCCAGTGTATCAGGCTCGATCAGTTACTGCTGAGAAACAACACAAAGATGGGTAATGGACTTCAGGATGTCACGCAGTAAGACAATTAAGAGCTGAACTGTCTAAATACAGAGCAAGTCTCAAAATCCTGCCAAGCTTGCTCTTATTTAACTTCAACAGAATTTAAAGAGAACTCAGGCACCATATGTTGGTGAGCATATTTTGATGAAGCTCTGAAAAATAAGCCTTTGTTTTTTTTTTTAATTTTTCCTTTAAATTAAATATTCTTATTATAGCAATTACACTCAAACAATGCAGTGGCAAGTGTTAGCATGTGCAATGAAATGCTATTTTACTACCTTCAAATCACCAGCGGGATAAGATTCCAGACATTAGTCCTGACTGTATCATTCTTCCACTGGAACTACACCTACAGTATTTCAGCATCACAATAATTTGCACTTGCATCATCTTTCCCCTTATTAAAAGGCAACACAACTTGACCCGTGTTTTTGCAGGCACCTCTTGCTCAATTCAAACGATCTATCAAAACAGATTTGTGCAAGTCCTTAATTCCAGGTGATGAACGTATGTGGGTGTCTGCTTATGTCTTTGAACTCCTGTTTAAAATGTATTTTCCAAAGACACTTTCCGTATAGCCAAGGTCAATAGGCAGGGACCAGGGAAAATTAAAGTGGTAAAATTTCACAGAAGAGATTAAGGAAGTGATGTGAAAGGACAGAGTTTGCTTCTGCACTAATCTTAGCAGGACTCAAATCCTTATTTTTTGTATGGGGTAGTTTTTTAAGCCTTGAACTCTTGGAATCCATGAGAGACAGAATCATGGGGTAGAAACTACTGGGTGAACATTAAAAGAGTATGGAAATTTTCCCCCTGGTTAAATTAATAAGATGCCTGTAAACATTTCTAGTACTAAACCTGCCAAATTACACCTAATAGTCACTTGGGGGTGTGATCTCACCAGTATTGCCTTGGTTTGTTACTATCGCTTCTCTACATCTGAATTTCAAAAGAAACACTGGCTGTTTGGGTTCCATGTGGCAGGGCACCCACATACCCAGTTCTTAGAGACTCCTGCCCCCCAAAAAAGAGTAACAGGGAAACAAACAACAACATGAAAACATAAAGGACCAAAGCTGACATAAAATGATTGAGGTCATCTTTAAAGAGACCTGCACAGTACTTGCATTTCCTTATTTATCTGTATCATTATGATTTTAATAACACCATCTACTTTAAAAGGAAAAAAAAAAAAAAGATAAGTTCTATTTATACCATAAGCCCCTATTAACAAACATAAGGTCTGTGCCATCACGCTAACATTCTTGTGCAAAGACACTGAGAACTTGTCAAGCAGGACAACACATTGCCTCTGTCCATACAGCTGTTTACATTTTACGGGTGGGGAAACTGAGGCACCGAAAGCCAAACGTGTTACCCTAAGGGGCTTTGCCTCGAAGCTTGACTCAGAGAGGCTGCTGAGCAACATGCTTACTGCTTTGAATGCTGACCATTACTCCGCTGTCACCTTTTATTCCCCCTTCTACATTTCTGGTGCTCATTCAACTGCACACCCGTTAACGTTTAAGTAATAGGTGCTTTGGGTGAGAAATGCATACAATGTTTAGCAAAATTGAGCCAGGGCCTCTAAGCACCGTCGTTACATACACAATGAGAGCAGTAACAGTCCTAAGCCTGGCTATAGGCTGGATGGAAAGGAATCATTTCAAGAGGGAAATTTTAATTGTAATAAAGCTTATTCCATATTAATCCGGTACTTCTGTTTTGCGTAAGTGATGCACAACCTTGCCACTCCAAAGCATCTGTGCAGTCATTGCCCTGATTTTTTTCCTCCGGGTCAAACAAGCATATTTATTAGAGATTAAGATATAAACACTAAAAAAGGAACAACAACAAAAAAAAAGGACCATAAACGGAAAAAAACTCTTTGAAGACAATAGCAAAATAGTAAAGCAGATGCTAGAACAAATGAAACATTTCACTGCAGTGAAGAAACACTGCTGTGATCTGGTAGGTACCATGGCACACACAAACCTGAACATTGATGGAAGACCAGATGAGCTTTTACAATTTGAATCTGACCTTCCACCCGGCACTCTGTTTAGCCTATTTTCCGTAGTCAGAGAGAATATTTTCAACTCATGGAAGAAAATACTAATCTCATGTTTTAATGGATAACAGCTCCTTGGATAGCCTGAATCTCAGTGCAAGACACCGCTGGCTTTCCAATATACTGGAATCAGACACACCTCATAACACCCATTATTTTGGCTCAGTTTGAAGAGGTTCTCCATGTTCCACTCAACTGGCAGACTATGAAGCCACACCAACGTTTAGGCCAGTAAAGGTAGCTATGGGAGCAAGATATGGTTTGGAAACAAGCTTTAACAAGCAGATCCAGAGGAAGACCACAAAGACAATCCTGGAGACCCTCCCCTATGAGGACAGGCTGAGAGAGTTGGGATTGTTAAGCCTGAAAAAGAGAAGGCTCCAAGGAGACTTCATAGCAGCCTTCCAACACTTAAAGAGGGCCTACAGGAAAGATGGGGAGGGACTTTTTACCATGAGGTGTAGTGATAGGATGAGGGTTAAGAGTATCAAAATGAAAGTGGGACATGTGGTGCTAATTTGTATGAGCCCCTCCTAGCGTGGTGCTCACTACTTAGCAGAAGAAATTAACTCAGAGAAAAGACACTGTCCCACCTATGCAGAACTCATCTCTTCCTGTTGTAGACTTATCTGCAAGGAATCAAAGGAGAAGAACAGAGCTATTGAGAGCCACTATCACTTCCTCTCTCCAGACAGGCCTTGCTCATCATTCTCTGTTCAGATCTTATCACCACACAAGGTTTGAGACAACAATAGTCGGGCTCTTACACGTATCAGGAAGAAATTCTTTACCGTGAGGGTGATGAGACACTGGAACAGGTTGCCCAGAGAAGCTGTGGATACCCCATCCCTGGAAGTGTTTCAAGGCCAGGTTAGATGGGTCTTTGAGCAACCTGGTCTGGTTGGAACTAGATGCTCTTTAAGGTCCCTTCCAACCCAAACCATTCTATGATTCTATACCCTACTGATACTATCTTTCCGTAACATGAAATAGAGCTTAATTTTACATAATTTCTCAACATGAGCTTTCTGAATGGAAGTTCAGTCCTTTTACACTTAATTTTGGCAATTTCATCAGGATATCTCTTTACAGCCGCTTTGCTAATTATTTGCTCCCTAGCACATTAGCTTCTGGTAAAGAAAGGTATATGAAAAAAAACCTCTGGCAATATAACCACATTGCCTGAAAACAAATGCATTCATGCAACTCAAATGTGGCCACCTCTGAGTCACCACACGACTCCCACATCAGCACACAACCTTCTGTCATTTCAGAACCTCATTAAACCTATCAACCCTTCCATCTCTTCAGACTGATGAAACAGGAAAGGTTTTGTGACAGCAGCAGGCTTTGCTGGCCCCTAACTATAATTTGCTGAATTTAGGAATTCCCTTCGCAGTTGTTTCCCCTCTTAATGCTAACGACCATGGCACAAAGGCCATAGATTCCCACATTTATTCCGAATTAGGAGAAAAAGAGATGCAGTTCACAGAGCAAGGCAAAGATACTTGTTCTCAGCAGAACTGCAAAACAATACAGTACGTTTTCACATAAGTGGAAAACGTCTGTTTTTTGCAAAAAGCCAACATTAATTACTGCAGGGTTTGCTCAGTTTTCTTCTGAAGATGCCCCACATATGGTACGATTGACACAACACTGGCAGTGAGCTCAAGGCAGAAGGTTCAAATCTAGCTGCAGGAGTATGCAGAATTTAACACCACGCGCCGGGATCGTTCTTCTCATCAGCTGAGTATGGCTATTGCAATTTACATACAGAGCTAACTCCTATTGCTAAATATTCTTTTGATATTAAAAAAAAAAATAAATGTATTTTTATCTTTTCCTATGTATGGCTTGTAGTCATAGCTGGTGACATAGGAGCTGGCAAGGGGTGGAGATCACTTGCTTCCTCAGACAGGCCAGCCCCCTCCTTCCAGATGTGTACTTACACTCCCGGCTCCAACAATCTCAAGGAAAAAACCCAGTTTGTGTACGAGGGAATGGCACTTTACAAGACGTAGTCTTCACAGTATACAGCATAAAGGCTCTGGCTGTACCTCCCTCCCTCAAGTGTTCGTGCAGGTCCCTTCTGAGGTGCCTCTGGGACTCAGTCCTCCATGGCTATGCCAGTCATCAGCTGCCTCTCCCAGCAAAGGGGAGACGTGACAAGCAGGTCGGGGAAGATCCCTCAGCTGTCTGTTTTCTTTCTAGGGCTTCAAGAGATTACAAACCAGGCCACATACTACAAAATACTACAACCTTCAATAACATCACAACTTTGGGCATAGCTCAGAGCCCTGCACCCCCCAGTGCTGCGACAAGCTCTCTGCGTTCAAATACAAGGGTTTATTTCCTTCCCAGTAAAAAAAAAACACTTTAAAAAACATCAACATGTGGCTTGTAAAACAAAGTTAAAAAAAAAACCAAAAAAACAAACCCACAAGAGGTACTAGCATCAGTTTAACTGAGAACCTCTTGCTCAGTTCTCAGTTCGGAGAACTCGGCGGTTTCTCTTTTGCCAAAAGATAACGTTAGTGGTGCAGGTTATCTGCCCCGCCGTAGCTATTGGAGCAGCACTGCTCTGTCTCTGGGTCACAAGTAGGTCAGAAAGCTTCCCGCAGCAGTTAGCAAAACAACTATACAAAAGGCAAGGCTTTTTTGAAAGGTGCACATGTGTTCCCAGGTATGGAAAGAACTAAGCAGAGTCAACACTGGAAAAATGATAACTACCGCGGCAGCGCTCCGCAAGGCTTTTGTGATTTAATTTTTCCCCCAAAGAAGTTAGGCAACTCTCAGATTTTTTTCCCAATAAGTTTAGGTGGCCACGTGAATAAAAAAAAACCTGGAAAAACACTGGTCTAGATGGCCTTACCCTCAGGGTTCCCTGTCTGAAAATCAACGAGCTGTAGATCCTCACCAGGCAGGTGCTGGGGATCTTGAGCTAGAGAAGAAGAAAACTGAGATCACAGGTTTCCACTCATGTTGGTTTTAGGATCAATGATAGCAGCTGTACAAAGAGGAACTTTATATTCTGTGTTCAAAGTATTGAAAAATGCTTATCATTAAATGTTAGAAATGCTACATGAGTCCAAGAGCATCAGAAGAAAAAGTTATTTATGGCTTGTGTTTTAAAAGAGTGCCTTCATAGTTCCTACTATTGCCATATTTTGGCAACATACACGTTACTAGACACTTAGGACAGACAAGAAAAAGGCCTTGCTTAATTCCTGTTAACAAGTGTGAGTCTAACACAAGACAGCTTACTGGGATCATCCCCTAGTAAACCCTGGGTAAATCTGGGTGGCATTTAGGAGCTGAGCTGGGGAACACAATCCTCAGAATTGCTTCCCAGTCTTTTACACACCCGGAGTTTGTGGGTTGCCATCGAAGTGCCACCCGTAGCCAGGCTTGTTCAGCAGCTTGCTGCTCCCTTCAGCCCTAACCCAGTTCTGATTCAGGACTCCCCAGTTTGGCAGGAGCCTCAGCGCACTCTAACCCAGAGCACAAGCTCCAACAACGCTGGACATGCAGCAGTCTCGGGGAGGAATTCCTGCTGCAAACACCACCCTCCCCTTCAAACCCGTGTCTTGTTTTGGAAATAGATCTGTAAGTAAGTATCTAAAGCAGTCACCAGGACTCAAAGACCTGGTGCAACTTCCTCACCAGGCTGAGGCAACCCAGACATACTCTCTCTTTTCTCTCCCAGCAGACTCCTGCAATCCTGAAGGAGAAGGCTGCCTCAGAGTATTACAGAGAGAGGATGAGGAGTATTTTCTCCCACAGCTGAAGCTGTGCCATTTCATTCAGACCAGGAATGAAAGCACTAAGAAGCCCAACCACAAAGGCCCTCAACTTTTACTTGGAAGACAGCTCGGCTTTGATTCCCGGTGCAAGTACACCAGACATCATAACTTCTTCATATGAAGCACAAAGCTCTCGGACCCTAATGCTGGAGCAAGCTACAGTGAATCTGCAAGCTCTCTCCTTGAATCTCAAACCTGTTTCTCCAGAAGAAAGAGGAGAACACCCATTCCCACCATATAGGACCCTCATGACCGGAGTGGTTTCGAGAGCAGTACAAGCCGTGAGCTTGAATGACCGCGGGCTGACAAAAGAACTGAGCTTTGGTTTTACCTGTGTCCTTTTGTGGCCACAAACTGCTGTCTTCCCTATTGGCATTTTACCTTATGTTAGTCAGCTCTAGAATCTCTTTTTTTCTCCTTGTGAAAGCAAAGGAACAACATGAGTTTTGGTCACACTATTAGAACAACTTCCAGTGATAAATTTTCACACAGTTCTTCACGTCAGCCTACACTCAGAGATGCTCCAATTGTCTCCCAGTGAATACAAACTCATTTTCCTTTCCAGTATGAACCAATCATACTAAACATTGATTAATATTGAAAAATCCGAAACAGACTATAAAAAGTCACCTGGGAAATTCAGAAAAAAATAATGCTTTTCAAAATATACTCATCCATACTGCTCCTCCTTCCCTGCTGCCATAGGTATTGCACTGAGTGAGGGACGTGTCAGTTTGCAGCTAAACTTCCCATCACAAGGGCCCTTACCTACAGCATGCTGGGAGGGGCTGAGATCTGGGGAAAAGTAGGTTTAGAGGGGAAAAATAAACCCCCATCTGACTGGGATTTGTTACAGAAGGCTGGAGATGAGTGGAAGGATCCAAGCGCTTTTGTACATCCTAGAAGGAAGACATGGAGTCTGTAACAGTCCCAGGATTGTCATCCTCCTTGTGATATCCAACAATACAATTACAGTCAACTGCACAACTGCTTCAGATTTGGTGGTATATTATTGCCTAGCCCAGGAAAAAGCTGACATTATTTCTGAAGATGTATGCCTTGTTATACAAAAAAATATGAAAAGATAAGGGGTTTTCACAGAGTAACATAAATCAAGACATTCTTTTGGTACCATCAGAGTTAAAACCTGTAACTTTAACGTAAAATACTTCAAGTACTATCAAGCAGAGATAATCAGACTTCGGTTTAATTGCTCCCTTTGTGAAAAGACTTTATTAAATTAATTAACCAAGTTATCTTCTCAGAGCACAATCCATTACTAATTCTAAAATTATTGATCTTTTCATTTGGAAGACATTGTTTGGCATCAAACTGCTTTTTGCAATTAGCATATACTAGCAGGTTTAATAAAACTCAAGGACTCCTCTATGGACCTAAGAGACTGCAAAATGAAAATATTCCTAAGTATGCTCAGAAATTACCATTATGCATAGTCATCTTGATCCCAAGCAAGGAAGGCAGTAAGAACTTAAGCAAGTATTGACAGCACAGATCCCAAGTGAGCTTACTATGAGAAAACTCTCTTTTCTCTTGTCCAGCTGACATTGACTTACATACTAATCAAACTGCATCACCAAGGGTTTTCATTTTGCCCTCCAAGCTGTACCTCACAGGAACATAGACACAAAACCACAGCACTCCCCCAGGTCACACTGACTTTGTATTCTTTTCTCATACCCTATTTTGGAAACCGCTAATAACAAAGTCTTCTGCTTCTGTGAAAACACAAAGTGATCATTACCAATTGGCAGGGAAGCTGTTGTACAGAATAAAAAAAGCTTCCTGAGCACCCACAGACTCTACACTGAAGGTAGGCACCTATTAAAATAGCACTACTAGCATCCCTAACAATCTACATAGGTAGAGACAAAAAGGGAAATTGGACTAATTCAGGAAAAGTAAAACTTAAATTTGCACAATATCATTTAGGAAATGGAAGGGTTAAAGCAATCATATAGATAAAGTGATGAAACTGATGAAAAAACAGTTAGCAGAGGAGGGATACAAGGGATACAATTCTATTCCACATATGCAATATTCCGTTATCAAAAGGAAGTTTCATTGACACAATGAGGTCACTAATACAAGGCCCCCAGGGTTCCTCTTGTTCTCCTTTCTCTTCTAAACTACTTTCTTTGCCCTCACTTCTTCCCATGCCTCCTCCATTTCTCCACCCATGCCCTTTCCATAAACAATGACTGGAACTGAGACCTCCCCGAAAATTTCTTTTCACCTTAATATTGTCAGTGTATAAGTTTGCAGGGTAACTGTAGGATCCCAAGTGGCATTGGCCTTCTACAAAAGAGATGTACAGGCTTCTTTCTCTTTAGAGGAGTACCTCCTTCCCAGATTCACTACCCAAATCTTTCCTCTTGAGACCAAACAGCTCCAAGTATTCCCAGCATACACATGAAACCATTCAGTGCAAAACTGCAAACACGAGGCGTGAATCAAATCAACATACCTTTTTTTTTTTTTTCCCAAAGATAACAATAAAATAAGAGAACTTCTGATGTCCCAGCTTGACAGAAGAACTTCTCATTTGGATCTTGTTATGAAGCAGTGCAGAAGATGCTCTCTTAGGTGGCAGAGATAGGCACTGATCCTCCATTAGAGCCGAAGACATCTGGGCACAGGCACAAGAGCAGCAAAAAGCCTCAGGAGGGAAGTCATCTACCTACAGGGTACTGGTTCAGAGCTGCTCCTGCCTTGCTGAGTGGTCACTCCACCTGCACCTGCCAAAAAAGAAAAGCGAAAAGACTGCAGCATGGAAAGGCCATGCTGTGACAAAAGCCAGGACCTGCGCCCAACTTCGTAGGAGAAAACTTCATTTTCTGGAATTCTTGTTTCTCATTATTCTCCCCATGGCAAGTTAATGACTTTTTTTTTTTCCCTAGCAGATATCATCTTGCATTTAGGTGAGATACGTATCTTTACTTCACACCGATTTATACACCTGCACATACTGTCATTCATCAGCAGTTGAGAACAACCAACAAGCCAAACCCCCCCCATCGTTTCTAAGCATAATGGTCATTCTTTCAGCACACACAAACACAGAGCTAAGAGTTCTTCCCAGTATTCATAACCAGCTTGTTACAACATGTAACTTCAGTGCAACATTGCTGTTTCTGCCTTTTTTCCCCAACAGAGGACAGTAAGGGATGTGACCTGCCCGCACAACTGCTGATTTATGCTGTGCTGACTAGGAGGAACTACACTGTCAGCAAGACAATTTCTCATGATTACAGTGTTTACCTGTCTCGCTGAGAACAGCCGTCCATGTTCTGATTGTAAGAAGAAAAGCTATGAACAGTTCAGATACAAGACAGAACACATGTATAGCATGCACAAGCCAAATGCCTCCTTCGTGAAAAAGATAGATGACACGTACTCTAATTAAAGGGTAGTCAAGAAGCACGACTACAGGTCAAACATCAGAGAGGATAATCTTGATTATGGGTTGGTCAGACAGATCAAAGTGATAAATTAGCCCAGTGTTCCTAGAAACAACTTTGTGAACTTTTGATGAGAAGATTACCATGTCCTGAACTTCTTCTCCATCGCTTGAGACTTTTTCTTCCCTTTAAATAGCCCACACAATTTAGACACGTGCTTCTGACTCTCCTCCTTTGACCAGTGCTGAGGCACTTAGTGAAGTGGAATGCAATGTCAACACAGTGAAGATTTATCTTGATCTGATAAACTCAGCAGTGGCTTGCACCTTTCCTGGCCTGTGCCTGTTCGTGCTCTGCAGCGCTGCAACGTGAACCCTCATCACACTACTGTGACTCAGAGCAGCCCAAGAAACTCCTTCACCTCTGTAGGCTGCCCTAGTCTCTACGCCCTTGCCCCTCACTTTGCAACCATTGTTTCAGGCTGCCCTGCCTTGCTGGTGAGCCACACTGAACTCCTCCACTCAGTGTGAGCCACAGCTTCTTGCCCCTGAGCTTTTCCTTTCAGTCCCCGCAGCTGCCTCATTCACCCCCTCCTCAAGTGTTAGCTGGGCAGGGATCACAGCATGCCCTGAGCCATCTCCTCCAGAATCCTGCCCACGGAGCTCTCCTCCAGAACTTCCTTCAACCTACACCATCTCTTTCTTGTCTTCTCAGTCCTGTTTCACAGCAGCTTCCCTCCGAGCATCATCACGTCCTTCACCGTGTGCTAACACACCCCACTGACCCTTCTTCCACGAGCATAGAGCTGAGCTATCCCTCGGCTTCAGGATGGAACCTCTTAGCCCTCACCACCCTGCCAGCCTGCTCTGCTGCTCCACACCTTCCTTTCTCCCAATGGGTGCTCCTCAAACAGCCCTCCCACCCAGGCTGCCCTCTCTTCCCATCCACACCTCAGGCCTTTTTCACTCTTAGCTATTCCTCAACCCCTTTAACCATCCAACTCTAAAGCCCTAGGACCATAAGTCTCTTTATTCTCCTCCTCCAAGTAAAATGCACTTCACTTCCACAGTCTCCAGCGAGCTTGCAGGGTTCCCCCTGACTCGCTGTAACAACACAAGCAACTCCATTTATTTTCAAGGAAGGAAGGAAGGAAGGAAGGGTTTTGGGAATGACACCAAAATGAACTTTTTCCTCATGGTCTCTTGAAGCAAGCCTGAACAGATATTTGCATCAGGTAATAGGAAGTAAAGTATTGTCGTAATAGCAACCACTCCACCATAGAGCTTCTTGTCTAAGTTAAGCAGAGAAACAGCAAGCAAAAAGGGGATTGGAAACCTGTTCCAAATTTATTTTATTGTGATTGTATGAACTGCCTATCTATCTTATCATTACAGAAAGCAGTTACATCAGGATGCTCAGAGTTATGTGTATTTAATCTAAAAAGAAAAGCAAATAGTTACCAATATTTATTTAAAGGCTAAAGAATAAAGTACAGTGCAATAGTTCCCCCTACTGACAGCATGAAATCAAATTACTAATCAATGTTATTTTCTGGGTGCTCCTCACATTACTAATTCAATGTCCTGATGTGGTTCCTGCACAAGCTTGCCAGTCCACAGTGCACCACGTGAAAATCCTCAGAAAATGGTGATTTGCCAAATGGTGGAGAACAAAATTTGATAAACCCCTGGTCGATGCCTCAGATGATGTGTCGTGTATACAAGATGACAGTATGCAGCCGTGGTGGTGCAAGACCCCCTGGGCCACGTTGCGATGTCACAACCAGCCGAGGTTGTGTTCTTGTTTTGGCTACAAGTGCAGTGAGTTGGGACATCCGGTACTTTCTTGCCCTGGTTACAGTACAATGAGTTTGAACAATTAGGCACTCCCTAATTGTACCGGAAACTCCTGCTGTCCGGATTGCGGCCTGCCCTGGAAGATACCAGAATTACCCGAGAAGAATTGCGGCCAGAATGGAAATACACTGACCAAAGTCAATCATTTTGCAATCCCAAGTGAGACCCTTTGAGCTCTCCAGGGTCACAACAGGCCACGACCCAGTATCTCCCCCTGAGTTGGGACACCTCTCAGGGTAGATTTAGCGAGGACTTCAAAGAGCAGATCTCATGAGGATTTCCAAGACCATCTGCTGATAGATGCTGCTGAAGAAGAAAGGGTCAAAGATCATCTGCTGACACATGCTGATGAAGGAGAACAGTGAATAATTCACTACAATTAGATTTCACAAGGTTTCAAAGATCATTTGTTACCTATGATTTACTGCAACTTGCATGGAGTGAAAAATCTTGATCACAGGTTAATCTCTGCATCTGTGTGTGTATGTGTTTGTGTGGGGGTGATTTGATTTGATTTGGGAAACGTTGTCATAAGTCTCAGGTGAACCTTGCCATTTTCAACTGTCGCTATGTTGATTATAGCAAATTTTATTAAATCACTCTGATAATTGTCTGATGATTAAATATGGTTAAAAGTCATACAACCTAATCATGTGATTTACTGTAATAGTGCTAATAAACCTGAAATTTCTGCTATCTCAGAAGTTTTGTAGGTTCCATAATCACGCATTCCCCGACAAACTGTTGTAGGGACTCAACAGGAGGTTTTCCCTACCCTCTGTATCCTGTTCCATCAGGCATATACTCTTGACCAACTCTGGGACAAAGAGTGGATCCAGCCACACCTAAGCTCCATCAGAAGTTTTGAAAGCAATGGGATCCACTCTGAACCTTGTGACTCAACAGGAGGGTCTCCCTTACTCTTTTCCATCTCCGGTCTCTGTGTAAATCATTCTACATCAATTCTAACTCGATTTTCCTTTGTATGTTTCTTCCACATAGAAAGAGGGAACCTCGCCATCAAACTTTCTTAAGTCACGCTTTAAAAAAATTCATATTAAAATCACTTTTGTTAATACCTTTGGTGATGATACTTTAAGTGATTTAAACCACTCATTTTCGACAAATTGATGCAGTCAGCAGGATCCTAAAGCAGGATTCCATGGCAAGTCATTTAAGTGATTTAAAACACTCATCCACGACAGCAGATTACAAAGTGTGTGCACGAGTACGTACTCTGAATGAAATGCTGGGATATCCACCAGCAGAACCAGAGACATCAGTGAAGTGCAGCTGTGCAGCTTCCTGTGCTTGCTGAAATCCCAAGGACGGATGGCAGGTCTGAGCAGAGACTTGCCAAACCGTGGCTGTACTTGGGGAATGACCTCTTCGGACGAAGAGCAAGTCTGACATTCGGTCTGGTCCCTAGTTCCCAACAAAAGGCAGTAAAAATATTGTTATTCTGCTCTAGTGTCAGCTCTTTTGAGCCAGTGGCAGTCAAGTTAAATCAGAACCAAGAGCAGCCTCTCACAGACGTCAAAATGCAATGTGGGACTAGATGTGTGCCTGGTCATGAAGAGCAAGAGAAGCATTCCTCTGGCCTTACAAGCCTCGCTTTTATTTCTGGGTTGTAAATCTAATATGACTTTTCACTCCGGTCATTTAGCAAAAAAAAAAAAATAAATATAAGAGGCTGAAGAACTTGTCTAGTCTCTTATATTCGCATCTCACTTGAAAAAGATAATGAACAAATATGCGAGGATACAGCATAAAAGAATAACAGAAATAAGTACTGAAATATACACTAGACCACGCAAGTCTATAAATCAGGATTTTGCAGACTTCTGTTATGATCCTGGCTGCCTGTATACATATGCTCGTGAAAAATAACTAAATGCTATTAAAGAGAAGGCCAAATCTCCTTTTGAGCACATGGACAGGGAATATGACGTCTTATCCAGCCAACATTCAGACGTGGGTCAGCTGCTGACACCTGTACATGGTCTTCTAGAAGTTGGCTATGTATCAAAGCTTCTCACCTCCCTTTCAATTCTCCCTCTGCTCTCTCTGGAAAATATAATTATACATCGATGGGGACACACATCTTCCTCTTAACTGCATCTCCAACCCCTGGCTTGTTCACTCGGACAAAGTTTCACGCTCCTCCGAGCACACAGAAAGTGTAAGACCACCCAGTCTGCTCCCTGACAGGTTCTCTGAGTATGTCTCTTGCTCCAGGTTTGCACAGCACAGCGCGAGAAAAGCCTTGCTCGTGCCTGGGGTTTCTGACAAGGCAAAATATGACAAATAAAACAATAGTTAGTCTAAAGGATCCTGTTTAGGACAGCTGCAGCTACTTCACATCACATTGGAGCTATTGGAGCTATAATTCTACCACTCAATCTCTGTGCCAAGGTAAGATGGATTTGAAACAGTAATAATTTATGATTTTCCACTCACTTTGGTTTTAGCAGCGTCGCACCTGCTACTAGAGAAATCTTCTTTCCAATGATATACTTCTTTAAAGAAAAGAAATGCTCAGAGCAGGTCTCCCTTGCTGCAAGAATATTATTTACAGGCACACTATTGGATTGTTAACTCCTTAGGACAGGGACCAAATTTGTTACCTTGGAGAGAAGCTCCTGCATCCTGGGTTCAACCCAAAATGAGGAACGCTGTAGCAAGCCATGGCACGTGCCATTCTCGCCTTCTACAGCCAAACCCCTCGAAGGGGCAACCATTGCCTGTTAGCTGGTGGTCTCTAGAGCAGAATTCGGATGGCCAGTACGTGTGGGGAAGCTGGTGGCTCTGGGAGCACCCTGTACACGTTAGCTGGTGTTCTCTGGAGCAGAATTCGGATGGCCAGCACGTGTGGGGAAGCTGGTGGCTCTGGGAGCACCCTGTACACGTTAGCTGGTGTTCTCTGGAGCAGAATTCAGATGGCCAGTACGTGTGGGGAAGCTGGTGGCCCTGGGCCTCGCAGCAGCCTGGCTGCTCAGGGCGCAATGACCCCAGCATGGCCGGCCCCAGCCCTCTGCCCAGGCGCCGAACTGGAAAGAACTGGGAAGATTTCAGCGGCTTTTAAGTCTCCTGAGTACAACCTCCTTCCTCCTCTGAGGAATGAACCATGACTTCTGTCGCTCCGATCCCAGCCCAGCACGCCTGACACGGTGACCTGATACATGCACAGCTGTACCGGGGCACTGGGCCCGCTGCTCCACCGGGGTTTCTGAGCGCCCGGGCCGGGCCCGCCTGACGCACAGGAAGGCCGCGGCCGCTGTCAGAGGGCCGGGGGCGGGAGCGGCATAAAGCGCGGGGCGGGCGGGCAGAGGGAGGCAGCCGGCGGGCAGAGGGAGGCAGCCGGCGGCAGCAGCTCTCGGCCGCGACCCGCTGGCGCAGGCAAGTAGGGGGAGCGTGGGGCGCGGGCCCGGGCCCGGGGCCGGGGCTGTGCCGTGCCCCCCGCGGCGGGGTGGAGCGGGGCCGTCCCGCAGAGGCCGGGCGCTGGGCAAGGCGGAGCGGCTTTCCGCGGAAGGGACGGGAGAAAATCCGCGTAGCGTTCGGTAGCGGAGAGGCTTAGGGGCAAACCCAGCGGCACCTAAGAAGCGAGAGGTCAGGTAGCCGCGCTACCTGTACTGCAACTGAACGGTGTCTTAATACTGCTACGTGTCGCCCGTTTCTGCCGGCTGCCTTCAGGGGTGGTCCAGAATAAACTGGGAAAAGGGGTGCCAGGGTGTGTGGTACCCAGCCCGCTACCAAAGTGCCATTTACAAACCACAGCCACGCGTCTTGCAAGCGTTTATGCACATGAGCATCCCCGCGCGCTGCAATACAGAGAGGGCCTAAGGCGGGTGCAGCCTCCACAAAGTCTGGCTTTATTCTTTTTTTCTTTAGATGGCAACGTTAAGTTTTCTTACTATTCCTTTTAAGGTATGATAATCCCCAGAATTTACCAGAAATTGCAATACAAAGTGCCCCTGAAAAGTGAACAGGCTTACAATTTAATTATTTTTCTTCTTTTTTTTTGACCGTCAGATATTAATGCATTATGATTTGATCCCTTATATGTATCTCAAGAAATACATATGTGATTCTGTGTGACTATCAGCGTAGCAGCAAAGGGTGAAACACTCCTATAACAAAGTATTTTTTCCACTCAGAATGGAAGTAATAAGGAGGAGAGAAATGTCATTGGGCAAATTTCCACTGACATATACAGCATCCTTCATACCACACACAGAATCTTCCCGTACAGAATCTGCTAAGGAGAAACTAAAACCTGTCACTTTTACTTTTGCATAAGTACTGAGGACTCTTAGATCCCTTTTTTTTCCCCTTTTCTTTCCTCCTGACTTAAGAATAATAAAAATAAAAGACCACAACATTAAAAATGCAATGTATTCTCTACTTCAAACTGTTGACATTCTAAAACTATGATTCAGATTTGGAAATAGAAAAGCTGTTTATAAAAATGTCGGCTCTCTATAAAAACACCAATTTTGATGAAATCTCTTTTTTTTTTTTTTTTAGGAAAAAAAAATTTCTATCTAAAATGTTCAAACAGATGTAATATATTGACTTACTGCAGAGCAATCTGTAGTCCATAACTGGATATTATGTAGTTTGTTAACATGAACAAACATCCCAATGAAAGGGAAGGCAACCTTTGGTAGGGCATCAGAGTGTGGGCAGAGGCTGCTGGAAGCCTGAGACCCCAGGACACAGGCCCTAGGGCATCCCTACTCCTTGCTCTCAGCCCTACCGCCGATGTTTTATCGGCATGCCACATCTGGAATTACAGCCTGTCATAGCTTGCCCTAAAGGAATGATTTATCTGTAGTCTCTCCTGCGCTGAAAAAGAGCACCATGAAAATGGTGTCTTCACAAGTGGGACCAATGACAACGTGCAACCTCAGACAGATGTGGAGAGTCACTCAGGCTGAGGTGCCTCTGTGGAGAGCCTGCTCACCTGAAACAAATTCTTTAGTCCACGGAGAGGAGCAGGTATTCAGAAACAATGCAGCCCACATCAGATCTGGAACCAAGCTCCGAACGCCAGTGTCTCTGTAAACAGCCAGAACTTAACTGCAAAAGTTATTTCAGTAAGAATTTCAGAGCCTGTCATTGGATGATGCTACTCTTGCTCATCTCTTAGTTTTCATATGACTTTACACTTCCCAAGCTTGCTTTCTTTTTGTGACGTCAAATCTCAGAATTCTATGGCAATGAAAAAACAGAAAGGATGTCCTAGATAGATAGTTTGGGTTGTAAAACAAGCAGTTGTCTCCCAACAGAAGATATGGGTCTCTAGGAACAGCACAGTAACATAGTGACTTTAAGTACAAATGGAACAGTATGAGTTCACCAAGAGCAGCAAATTCATTGCTGTCTACTGCTCTTTCATGAGAACAGTTCTACCTGGATTTGAAGAGTACAATCCTAAACTACTTTTCTGGAAAGAGAGGCTGTGTAAATCTCCCTGCTTTGTAAGCATCCTGCGGTACCCCAAAACATTTGCATTAAGGAAGGAGATTGGCAGAGGTGCCCATTCAAGTGTAAGAGCTAGGATGAGTTCTACTGGTCTTTCTCTTCCCCTTAACTGACTAGACAAGAGAATAAACAAGAATATTAAAGTACAGAATAAAAAAGAACTACAGCAAAAATAAGGGGGTTACGCACTCTGGATTATTAATTAATATCTACCTTTTAATGTCAAATATGTTTATTTTTTTTTATTTTGCAGTATGTCCCAATGGAGTCAAGTTCAGCAACTGGAAATAAAGTTTTTGGAGCAGGTAGACCAGTTCTATGATGATAACTTCCCCATGGAAATCCGCCATCTACTAGCACAATGGATAGAGAGCCAAGATTGGTAGGATGAAATTTCTTCTCTCTTGTATGATTTCAGTCATGAACAAGTCTTTCATTATCTGGCAGATTTTACGGTGCTCGTTTGTGAACTGTGCAGGCACTTCCACTCCAAGAACAGTATTCCACTAGTTATGGATTTAGCCTGCTAAACTGTCAAAGTTTAAATTCGAGCAATGCCTGGAGGTGAGGTTTCGTTTGAATTTATTCCTAAACAAAATCCAATAAAAAATGGTCTAGCAAAGTAACAGTATTACATGTTTTTCACAGAAAAAAAAACCCAAACCCACAACAATTTTCAGTAGAAATGTTATACATTTACCTCTTGTAGCATAAAATTATTCATTTGTCCAAAACTTCACTTAAAGCTGGGTATATAATTTTGTGGAACAAGACAGGTGTATGCAGGAACTGTTCTCTAGAAGGTGAATTTTTTGGACAACTTTGGATCAAATTCACTGGATAGTTGTCTTAAGAAAATGCAGAACTAAATGACAAAAAAACACTTTTGTGTGTCGTACAAGGGAAAGATAATTCGTTTTTTTCAAGCTAAATTCACAAGACTTTTGGAGGACTCTTGAAAAAAAAGAAAAAGGAAAAAAAAAAAAAAGAAGTCTGCTAAGGAATATAATCTTTCCTCACAGTGTTTATGGGCCTGTAGGAACATAGAAAACATTAAAATCTTTTCACCAGATTTAGGAGGCATCTCTCAAATGGGCATTTGCCATTTGGGGGGCCAGGAGAGAGAATATCTCAAGGGCAAGGATGCCACGCAGTCCAAAGTCTGTCTTCCTCTATTTTGCTCACTAATGTTATTGTCCTTCCTGTACCAAGCTGTTCTATAAACAGCAGAACCAGTAATGCCCAGTTTTGTGTATGCTTCTGTCCTTTGTCCCCTACATACCCTTCACCAGTAGCTTCAGAGTCTTCCTGTATCCCCAAATAGTTTGGCCAGGCGAAAGCTCATCTGGTGCCTGGTGTGAAGTTATATATCTGCTGACTGGCCATCTGGCTGTTGCCTCCTGGAGCAAGTTATTACTGCCATTTTACTCAGTGGAGGCACTAATTTGGATTCCTCTCCTCTACCAACCTGCCAGTTTTCCATGAAATTTGTAAGAACATACTATCTTTTAGACTATAAGCCCAGCGTCAACTTTGTCTGAAACTGGGCAGCAAATGCAGAAATCACATCTGTGTGACTGACAGAGCGAGAGGGACAGGATGCATAAGCCCAAGTTCCTCTGAGAAATGGGCTAAAAATATTTAAGTATTCACTGGACCAGAGACTAGAAAACCCTGGTTGTCTCCCCTCTGGCTGACTCCATAGCCTGTGCTAAGGACATCTTCACCCTATCTTTATAGCCACATATCCGCGTGAATATAAATAAAAGGATCATAAAATCAGTTATTCACAAACTTCTTAACTACATGCAAGTCATTTAAAACCTTTTTTTTTGCTGCCTAGATTTCTGAATGGATTATCATTTTCTGTACAGATAGATTGACACTTCTCAGGACATTTTAAACCTTATTTCTTTAGGGAGGCTGCGTCCAACAACGAAGCGATGGCAACAATTCTCTTACAGAATTTACTAATACAAGTGGATGAACAGCTGGAAAGGGTTTCGCAGGAGAAGAATCTTCTCTTGATACATAACCTGAAAAGAATCAGGAAGCTGCTGCAGGTGGGTCATTACTTCCGATGACAAACTGCACACCCTTACTGGTTTCTACAGGTAGTGCCCAAACTCTGAGCGCAGTTTGTCGTTGTGCGCAGCTTAGAGCTGTCCTGCTTGTTATAGACTCCAAGCAGCTATGGGAAGATCAAGCCCTCAACAAGATAATTCAAAATAGTAATTCCACTGCTACTTTGTGGAACAGTAATTCACATTTTAATGCACGCTGCTCAGATACAAATGCTGTGGCTTCTCAGCTCTGGGTGTTTCTGTGGTCTTGAAAATAAGACTGTAGAGCGCTTATGGATGTTCTTGTTTATTGCAAATGAAACTACCACCTTTCAGACACATGCAGATATTTAACTATGGAATAAAAATGCATATCTGGGGCTTAAAGCAGCACCCTTAAAAATGAACTCCTGTAAATCATTAGCATTTTTGCTATTTCGTGCTTAGCTGGGATTATTTTTTATGAACGGCTTAAAGGATTTTCCATTAAGCTTCTGCAAAAAGGTATTTGTTTGGATTGGCTGAATGTTTCTCTAATAATTATTTATCTAAAGCAAGGATTCTCAGAGTTCCACTTCATTAGTCACCTACTTCCTGACATCTATCTGTCTTCTGCATAGAACAGATATGCATCTGAGTTTAATGAAAGTTTGGGGTTTTCCATAAGTACCTAAATGACAATTATATTCCTTGCAAAATATTGTCTTTGCTTTATGTGTACATATATATATATGCACACACACACTGGTCTGGAAAATCATAGCATGACCTTGCCATTTATTTTGATCTCCTCATGGCTGTGCGTCTTTCCATTCTTTATTGTTAATGGCAGCCTCTTAAAAATGAGACAGTATTTTCCATTGCTACCACTTTTTCTTCTGGTGCCATGCAAGCAGTTTCATATAACTTAAAATTAAAGTTGCTTTTTGCCTCTTTTCTGGTTTGCGTAGCAGCGCAATCCATAATTTCAGTGGTGCTCCAACAGCAAATTTACTTAACTGCTTTTGGACTTAACTACAGGAAGGTTAATCCTGTTATTTCTGTCATGGTCTTGGCACACTTTACCACAGTAGGGCTGAGATAGAGCTGTATCGCTTCAGTAAATGCAGCATACACATGGAAAGAGCATTTCAGGGCACTGGAAAAAAAAAAAAGCAGTCACACTGATGTATTCCTGGCTTAAAAGATTGTGAATTTATGATTATACCCTCACGACGTGCACGTGCAGGAGGACTGATACATATTTACATATAGGCTGGACAAAATGAAAGTTTCTCACCGTTCCTTCTCTTCACACCATTTATTTCACTCTAGTTTTTTTACCAAAACTTGGAATGGCAGCTCTGCATGCTCTGTGAAATTTGGCATACTGAGACAAGTAATCAGGCCTTGGGCACAGGAGTTTACAGAATAGCCAGTGTGAAAATGGGCACAATGAAAACCATTTTCAGTAAGTTTGGAAAATATATTATGATGTGCTTCCTGAAGAGCACAAAGCAAAGGAGGCTTATTCCAGAGAAGTAAGAGAAGGGGAGTTTTCAGGGATTTCTGATTAAGTGGTTTCTCAGGTGGTGAGGATCTGAGTCACGATTCCAGGACAAGCCAAAATGCTCAAGCATCCCCATTACAACTGAACAGCTAGATTACACTCACCATATACTAGCTACAGCAGCAACAGAGCCCACACCAGAGATGTTCTTTTCCTTCTCTAGATAAAGCAACATAAAGGTCCATGTGGAGCAGCCTAACCCATCATTTCACTTGATTGCTGGCTCTGAAAAGAAACGCTGCCCGAATTGTGACGTGCACGGACTTGTTTTCTCTGTCACCCTGTAAGGCCCTGACTTAGCAAGCTTTCTGAAAGAGCAAGGTCTCTCTGCTCCCTTGGGTGGAAAAAGTAGGTTTCCAGTCTAAAGCATCATAAACTTCTTGAGAGGTCGTGTGTGCTGCTGGAATTACACAGCTTATTAGAAAGGACCTCAGTCTTGAGCTTTGCAGTAAAATGTTTACAGCTGAGCAAAAATATACAGCAGCTCTGCCCATCACTGTGTTGGCCTTTCTCCATTATACCAAGACAGCAATAGCCTGTGTTTTAAATAAAAAGCTAGTCAATTGGTTTCAAAATACACATGTGAACCACCAGATACTGAGCAGCACTTTCACTATTAGAGCTTTTCCTGATTTCTTATGATCTTTAGCACCATCACCCACAGTCTGTTCTGATTTCTAAAATAATTTCTATAGGCTGGAGTAGGAGCAGAGTTTTGCAATGGTGGGGTGTTTTTTTATTATCAGTAGTGTTATTTTTCATAAGGAAAATAACTTAAACTATGTTCCCAAGAAATCTGTGACACAGATATTTTGGATTTTTGTGTAAAATGTTATGTTACAACCTCTAACT
Source organism: Actenoides lindsayi (assembly GCA_025331215.1). NCBI lineage: Eukaryota > Metazoa > Chordata > Aves > Coraciiformes > Alcedinidae > Actenoides > Actenoides lindsayi. Next base: position 41,974 of record WTSP01000289.1, on the reverse strand, counting down.
TCTGGAACATAGATGATAAATGCATTTACAGCCAAAGTATGAGCTGCATGTTCTGTAGAGCTGCACAGGCAGTCTTGTGAGCTTCAGTTATTAAAATTATTTCTTTATTGGTTATGCAAGTACATCAGGAAAAAAAAAAAACAACTGTAGTTGTAATCAGCTGACATCCTATCCTTGTTATTACCTGTCAAGTATTATTAATGGTCTATGAACTGTATGTGTCATAACATGGACAGTATCTGCTCTAATGTCCTTACATTTGAGCGTGCAAATTATGTAATAATTGGTCTAATTTTTTTCAGTGCATCACTGATCTTATTTTATTGCTGACTATATGAGCAGTTTGGCTCTCCACCCACAGCTGGATGCACTTAGAGATAAGTAACTCTTGCAAGTTGAGCTACTTTGTGACAGTTTCGTGAAACAACGCCAGAAAAAAAGGTGACTGATGGACACAGTAAAGTACCGTGGTCCCTTTTGTCCCAACATACCACCTGGAGAAAGGGAAACACTGGGAGGGTACACTGTGAAACTAGCAAGATTTTTCACTGAGTTTGATGAAGGAAAAACTGGGTTCATAAATAGGAGAGGAAGCTGCATTTGTAAACATCTTTTAACTTCTGGTGACTCTGCAAACAGGTTTGATTTCCTCTGCTGGTTAGTTACCACAAGCCCACCTTTATCTCTGCTTTGCTCTCTAGTGCAAGCAATTCTTGGAAATTTCACAGTTCACTCCTCTTCCTGCCCTTTATACCAACACACAGAGACCTACAGACACGTGTACAATGTGCACACACACACATACAAAGCTGTTCAACATCAATACGTGATCTGAGCGCAATATTTGTTCATTATTTTGAGGTAAATTGTGTTACATGGAGTAATTCTTGTCGAACTAGATAATGCTGGAAGCCAGCTTTTATCAGTAAGTACATGGAGTAGTACGTTGAGCTATGGTATAGGTTCCTAAATACTACAACATTAGCAATAATAAACCAAAAAAAATTAGAGAACACACAGTAGCTATTCAAAAACAATCTGTAGGTCTTGGCAAAAAGGCAAAACGAGGGACCAATGTTTAATTAGAGATACAACTAGATCATTAATGAAGGCCAGCCTCAGAAGAGGAAGCAATGCACACTTTACAAATGGCTTCTGCAGCTCTTTGCTAGGCTGCAAAGGACTCATTAGGATCAAGATTCCTGGTGCTATTACTATATCTAGAGAGAATTACACCTATGAGTTACTAGCACCACAGCCAGGCATGCCCCAGCTGAGACATCTCCCTGGGATTCATTTTTGTGATAAAATGGAGAAAGTGGTGTACTCTGAGCTTCACCTGAAATATCTTTACATAAACATCTTAATCGCTCTATGAAAATAATAATGAAAGTAGTGGAAGGAGGGATAACTTGCAGTTAAAAGCAACTGTGGGCATTGTGGATGATGAAGAGTAGAAGTCTGAGCAGGAAGACAAGTCTGCCTGGTGCCCTTGCTTTTAGGCCACAGGGACCATCCCTGTTCTCTCACCATGAGAGAAATAACTATGGAACATTGCGTTTTTGCTCAAGACTGCTAACATTCCAAAATCACGTGGAGGCAAAAAGAAACACTGGCCAGGAAACGTGCAATTTGACCAAGTTATAACACTTGACAATAGTTCTGAAAAACTTAGCTGAGCAGCTGAGGTTACTGCTCGCTCTCAGGAATTAACATCTCTATGTCTTGCTTTCATTGAAACATGACTTTTTGACATTAATCTGGTATAAATGCACGTAGTATATTAAAAATCAGGATCAGCTTTTTAGGTTAATGTCCTTCATACATACTTCTTATATGATTTTTCTCTAGTCAGTAAATTTGATTCATTTTTAGAGCAGAGCAGCCTTTTGTTGCTCTCCTGGGTCAGTGGGAGACAGGACAGCACAGCCACTTGCTACAGTTAGATTCTCTTGCCCATCTTCCTACAGAACTGCTGCTCTCCCCAGCAGTGCTTCTGGAAAGGGATGAGGAAAGAAAATATTTGGAGGCAGTGGGGAGAAAGAGGGGAGGAAACTATGTCTATCGTTCTTTCTCCTGCCTAGAACCTAGATGGGGAAAAGCAGAGCAGATTAGTCACAAGGAGATGGTTTGTGCTGTTGCCGTGACAACAAAACATGAAGGGCAGATGTTAAGCTGGGAAGAGCTGCCTAACACTGCTAGGAACCAAACTACAGATGCAACAGTCTACACGACCTTAGCTTGTGAACAATTACACCTTAGTTTTCAGAAAGAATGATTTTAAATGGCAGTGTAGCTGTCCCTGATGGAAGTTCCTGTGCACTGCATGAGTAGATTTTAGTACACAAAGACAGCTGATGAAATACAGAGACGCTTGCTGCCCATGTTCCTGACTCACATGCCAAAATCTTTGGTTAGGGGAGAGCAGCCAGGCTACAGGGCACAGGGGAGCCAAGGCAGAAGAGGCTCAGAGAAAGCTGGCAATCTGAGATGGTCACCATACCCCAGCGTCCCATCGCTCCGTTTCAGAACGGTGCTGGAATGTCTGCGGGTCGCTGTGAGTAAGCCAGCGATGGTCATCTCAGGGATGTTCTTTCCTGCCACTCCAAGATGAAATTTGGAGCACTCAGCAGGTCCCTGCTAGATGAGATGTAGCTCCGTGGGATGCAGCCTGGCCCGTGCGTGGGCTCAGGTGATCTCTCAGGATCTGCTGTGCACTGGGAGGGGTGCATGACAAATACACCAGGAAAAAGCAGAGATTCCCAGAATCGTCCTACTCATAACTGAAGCTCTCGTTTATGCTCTAGTCTCAAGGTAACTTTTGAAAGCAATCCCTTCTGATTAATGGCAACATCCATCTGTGTCCAATCACTGTTTTCAGGGGAAAATCTGATTACATAAATCTTCCTTTATAAAAGTGAAATAACAGATTTCAGGTACAAGAAGAAGGGCTGCTCTGCTCATCTACCACTGAAGCCTGAGTTAGGGAGTATACTGTGTGCTCTGAGGGACAATTTGCTGTAAATGGTGAATATTCATGATATTCTTTTAATACAGCAGATTCTCGGGTGTTGGTGAACTTTACCCACTCACCAGCCCCCCCAGAGCCTAAGATGAGGGGAGAGAGGGCAAGGGGGATTTTGCCTGAATGAGCAGGTCTGTGTGCAAACCATTAACAACTTGGGGTGTTCTTACAAAGGGAGAGGCCAGGCAGAATCACCTCATTTGCTGATTGACACCAACCAGTTATATCAACACAAGCTTTTGAAAGCACTAGAGTTAGACTATGGAGTTGGGAAATAATAATTGTATTTCTTTCTTCTACACAGCCCTACTGCTTTATGGAAATATCTGGAATAGCATCTGAAAGTATCTCCTGTCATCTTAATCAATATGTTATGGCCCTTCTTTCCATATAAAATTCACTCTGTTTCTAAGTAGTACAGACAGATAGCATGTCACTTTATATGATGCTACTTAAACTAGTAACACTGTATTGCATTCCTAATTCTGTTTCAGGTTCTCTGTTATAAAAGCAAGCTTGTTTCTATCTGTAATGAGAGCTGAACAACTCTGTGCTCCTCCAGACAGAATTGTAACAAACATAGAGAGTTTTATTAGTTCAGGTGGCTGTTTGCACAAGCCACTGTACCAGAAAGGTACATGCATGAGGGATCCTAAGATTATTAATTTCAGTATGTCAAAGAAAATGGACAAAATAGCAGCAGACCTGAAGCAGGACATTCCAGTTGGTGCTTTACAAACAATTCTAATAATCACTGTGCTGAAAAACAGTCGCGAAGACTGGAAACACAGTTATTGATGTTTAAGTTGCAGTTTCCTGTTAAAGCTTACAACGGGGTGAGAATGGAACAAAACAGAGAAAGTTTCTGATACACCGCAGCAGACCCATTTCAATGTTATTTCTGCGTATTTAGCTCTCATGTAACCTGGCAGATCAACAAAGCAACAGATTACAGTAGGAGATGTGTTTTAAACCAGCACGCCCTGCTGTCTAATGCAATTCAGATTGATTTTTTTTTTTTCATATTATCTTGCCCCCGGTGAGTTTTCCAGCTCAACTATCAAAGCTGTTTACAAAGCAATGTTGGTGTACGAAGGGGGAAACCACTCACAGAAGTCTGTGTGCTAAAGCAGCTAGCTGCCTGCTGACCACAGTTGCAGGCTGGCCGCTGCACGTCGGCTGCCAGAGATGTTTGGAACAATGGTGGATACAACACTGGCAAAAAAAAAAAGAGGTCATTTTCTTCAAAGTAAACTATTTTTGAAGTCCTGGTTATTACTTAAAGAACGCCAAGTGTAACAGAAACATTTCGGTGTGGGTTTGAGAAATGAATACGAGTAAACTTACAAACAGAAGTGAAAATACAAGCAAAGAAGCTAAGCAACCTCTTGGGTTCATTCTGGAGTATTAAGGGCCCAGTTGCAGTCAAACATCTGCCTGAGAGATTAGTTGCTAATACTCATGTCTTTGTGTCCACAAGATGAGGGGGAGGGGCAATTAAAAAAAATATATATATCAGTCCTCTCTCTCCTCTGCTATTTTACCCCTTTTCAGAGGGAACACTGTACATTTATTTATTCTGAAATAAATTTCATTTAAATAAGAAGCATTACTACATTATTCACCCCCCCCCCCCCCCCCCAGCAACACAGCTCTACTGCCTGATGATGAGATCCACAGCTGTATATTTTTGGTAGCTACATCTCACCCTACCTGCTTAGACTTCTGCTATTTCTGCAGACTGTTTCTTGACTGGTTTTAGTACCCGCTGAGAGGGACTCCGCACTGGAATCGGTGGGCAGACTGTGGGACAGAAAAAAAAAAAAAGATCTCTGTCTTCACAGCTCACTCCCTGTGCTTTTACATCTGTGCCTGTAGCAATTCGGTCACACGTGCCCTAAAAAATGTATGATCTTTTGGAAGTTATGCACTATACCCTATGAAAAAAGCAGCAGCGTACACCACTGCAGACCTGTGTGTTAGGGCTTCCCACACATCACAGGAGTTGTCTAAAACAATGAGGTTGCCTTTAAGTTCTCTCCTGTATTTTGAGAGGGGGAAGGGGAAATCTAAAAATAAAAGTCTAATGAGAGCGGTCTAAATAGATAGTGTTACACGTACTTCCTCTTCAAGACCTAGATAAAACAGAGCCATCTTTTTAGTAAAAAGAAGATTTTCTTGGTCAGGATACTGCCTGTTTAAATGCAGGCTTTCAAAAAAGCTCCCAAGCACTTTAGCTACGTGAGGGTAACGTAAGGACCAACTCTGTATTCTAGTGTTGTCCTTGTTAGACTTTCTGCTTGGTTGCATAAAAAAAAAGGTAGAAAGCAAATCAAGGCAAAATGTTGTTTGTCATATTTGAAGGTGAAAACGGGAAGTAAGTGTATATGGTTATGCCTTTCCACCCACACATTTCTTTGAGATACACAACTGCACCAAAGTGGGTTTTTTTTCTTTCAAAAATAAAATGATAGACAAAAGGGTTTTTTTTTCTTCCTGTTTTTTAATGACAAGAAAGATAAAATATCTGCTTATCCAGAAAAATGCTAGGTATCAGGCTTTGTAAAAGAAGCACACCACAAGTGAGCAACAGGGGCGGCAATGTATTTTTGCTTGACTTTGTAATCCTGTTTTCTACCTCTCTGTCCCCCACCTCCCTGCAGTCAGCTGCTTTAAACATTCATTTGTCTTCAACAATTATATCAACAGTCATATATTCATATGACTCTGTGCCTCCAAGTAAAGCTCTTATTGTATACAACTAAAAGGCTTAGGCAGGGTTTTTCTAGCAAAACCAAGAAAACATGAAGCTGATGTTTGATAGTTTAAAGGAGCAGGGGGGAAGCAGGGAAAACCCAAAGTGCTTTTTCAGATTTAGAAAGCACTAAGACCTACTCAAGTACTTTTTAGGTCACCTTGAAAATGAGGAGATAACCAGGTAAACCCCTGACTGACTATCTAAAGGTTGCATAGCACATCCTTCTACACATCTACAAGTAGATGCCAACAGTCAGTAATACCTAATCCTCTACAACAGTCAGGATACTCAAGTAGTGCATAAATAGCATTCATTTATAGATGTCTGCAGTATATAGAGACCTTTAACACATGAAAAGCAAGCTGGCCAGTATTACTGTGGTTGGGAATGATCTACTTTGTGATGGAGTTGCCCACAGGAAAATAAGCTAAATTTTGGAAAATGGAATTTAAAAATGGAAGAAGAGTGAAAGAATGAATCTCTGGTCTAGATTTCCTTTGCCTCAGGAAAAGCAGTCAATTTCAGGTACTAAATTTGACAGTTATTTGGTGTTCTTTTTAAAAGCACATGTATTTTAAAGTGCCATAATACGTATTTTAAAGTTTTTCCATGATCTTATAAATTACAGGATCATATCTTGCATTTGCCCAGCCACCGTTTCCTGCATCTTAACATGTCCCAAATAGTTCAAGGCGTTTTAAAATTGGGCTAAAGGGTCTAAACTCTGCACACTATGATGTATAAGTTGTTTTTTGCAGAAGTGCCTCCGTTTTTCTTCATGATTTAGTAAGATACTATCACAACAGATGTCCCTGGAGTAAAGAGAGTGTATGCTGGGTGGTGGTAGGAAGGTTTTCTCCCGAAAAAAATGTCATCAGCATTCAGAGAAAATTTTCACCTGTTCAGAATGAAAGTTTAACTTCCCCTGCTTACTTAAATTTAGCATCACGCTGGTAGTTACTGAGAAGAAAGCAGTCCAAATAAGATATTTTGTTGTAAATCATGATATAGAAGACCTCATCAAAATGGAAGAGGAGAAAGAAAATTTCTAAGAACAACAGAATTACAGCAGTATTAGTAAATATTAATGCTTCTATTTGAAACTTCAGATGAAAAGTGAATCCTCAAATTCTCTTTGTTGGTATTTATGAAAAGGCAATTATAGGTTTTCTCAATAAATATCTAAACTTAATACAGTTTTGCATAACTGCAGACTCCAAACCCTTTCTGTTTTCCCGGCTGCCAATTTTCATGTCACACTATGTTAGGATTCCCCCATCTCAAGCCTCTTTTTGGTTAACTTTACTTTATTTTCCAATTTATACTACTCTTCCAATGAGAAGAAATAATTTTCCACAAGTCATTCAGAAGCCAAGGTCATCTTTAGTGAATTCTTCCCTCAACCAAAGACAAAACAAAAGTGTTGAACAGCAAGAGCTGGCAGTAGATGGATAATAAGGGAACACCAAATGGTACACTCTGAAGTGTTATCACCTCTGAGAAGTATAAAAGATGGGGAGAAAAAAAATTCAGTGTTTTTATTTTGATAGAGTCAAAGCACATTGGTTATCGTGACTTTTAGTCATTTCTGTTATTTAATAAGTTACAATTACTGAGATATTTAATGTTACAGCTCATTTATTATTTATCAATCCATTATTGTTCAGTTGCAATCCACCTGCTCGATTACTGCAGAAGGGATTAGCCATATAGCATATGTTGTACAAGTATTGCTGTTGTAGGAGACCGGCAGAAGGGGCTGTTGGCTCAGGCTGTGGCACACAGCACATCCCTCTGTCAGCTGTCGAGCGTTCAGGGCATCTGTCTGCCAGAAAAAGGGCCATTTCTAGCCTTTGATTGCAAGTGGTTGTACTATAGATCCCCCATTATTCCTGCTGCTGCAGGAAGGCAGGTGGCAGTTCTCTGTCGGCCTGCTTGGTGTCTGCTCAGACTGAATCAAGTTCAACAGGCACCAGACAGGCACCAGTACAGGAATCACTATGGGTACAGCTTATTACTACAGCTTTCTGAGCTGGAGAAGAAAGAAAGAGACAAAAAAAAAAAAGTGAATTTCCATTTCACCTCTTAATTCAGCTGGTTTTCTCTTAATGAAACAAAGAAAAGGAGAGAGAAAGAGTTTTTAAAAGTTTTGCATATGAATAGTATCTAGAAATGCTAGGAAAGTCCCTAATACCTGGCAATTTTTTGTGGGGGATTTTAAAACATCCCACTGTCAGAGTATTTTTTTTTCAAGTGCCTCTTCTACATAAATACATTCTCTAGCTCCAAGAGAGGATTTTTATTTCTTCTTGACTTTGTTAAATAGCTTTTGTTTGACTCCTGTTTGTCACTGGGCAAAGACAAAAGGCAACCACCCATCCTTAGGGTGCTCAGATTCTGTTGGGCAGTGGTAAACCAGGACTAAACACTCCTCAAGGCTTTGTAGCTTCCGTTAGCCTGCAGATAACAATGTGTGGTATAGTCCTCATATACTAGCCATCTATGTGGAAGGTGGGACCCTGTTTTACCAGCAAAAAATAAATAAATAACAGCCATAAGCAGAATTTGATATTAACTGAAGAATTAATATGCACATCAGTAGATTTACACCAATCAGATTTCTCACCACAGCTTTCATCACCAGCCTTGTTATAAACAGGAGGGCTTTTTCCTCTAATCAAGGTGCAGATAGAAGAGACAGGCTGAGTAGACAACTAATGGCAGCTGAAACAAGGCAGGCTTGTTCTCTCCTCTCCTGACTTCACATGCACTAGTCCTTAACAATAAACCCATCCTTTGCTGAGCAGTTTTAGTCCACTGAGGAGCAGAAAAGCCATTCAGCAAAAAAAAAAAAGCTTTGAGTGGTTTCCATCCAAGTTAGCAATCTGTATTGGCTCTCTAAAGAGCCAGCCAGGCACTGGGCTGGCACAAGACAAGGGCTGGCACTGCACAGCCAGGAGCACAATTCTTGCAGCAATGAGTTTGCTCCGGCTGTTGCTGTTGGACCCCACCTTCGCCTTACTGCCACGGGAAGTATCACTCCACTCAATCTTTTTGATCACGGCCATTTCCCACATCCCTGTATTCCCATCCCAAAATTAAATCCTGAAGCTACAGAGACAGCTTGGGAATCTGCTCACTAAATGTGCCTACGGGTCCATTCCTGGCCCTGGAGTTCAGTTGTGCCGAAGGAGGTGTGCCACCAGAACAGTTACCACCCTTATGGCCAAGAAGCTGGCAGGGAGAAACAAGTAATGGCAGATCTTTGGCACTGTCATTTGACGTGGAAACCAGCAGTGTATCCTTACTGGTACATTCCCCCTTGCTGCCCAGGCAAGAGCAAGCAGGCAGGCAGGGAGTGCCTGGTGTTTCACCCGAGACATGGCGTGGCCTGGGGAAGTATTGATCACCACTCATCTTTTACCAGAAAAAGCTCCCAGAATGGCAGTCTGGTCTGTAACTCCCATTCCTCAGTGTAATTGATACAGATGTTTGCTGGAGTAAAGCACCACCCTGAACTGCTTTTAAAAGCCATCAAAGGAGGCACAGCGCTGGGACTGCTTTGGGCGTGCACTGGTTGCACGGTGGGACATGTACTTGTCCTGAGAAGACCTCAGAAACCCTAGAAACATTAGAAAGCTTAGTTTCATGGCTAACAAAGCTTCTCTAGAAGGGAACATTGTGTATGTCAGTTATTCAGTTTTAAGAGTCTTATGCCTTTCACCTGAGTCATTACCTGAAAGCACAGTATAGCCAACAGCACGGTATTTAATACCAAGGAGCTTGAACCAAGTCTCCATGCTCAGAATTGCCATTTTTAATATAGTATTTCTTGACCTCGTAATTGGAGTCAAAACCTATTTTGAAAAAGTCCTTCAGGTTACTTAGTTTTCATGCAAAAGCACACAGGAAATTACTCAGTTTTGTCCATCTAGTAAAAAGTGTTAGAAATATATGTTCGCTGTCATAGTAGTAGTTGGGATTTAGGAGCATTCTGCTCACATTTCTATCAGATGTGTTCACACCCTTGTATCCAATACAAAAATTGGTATGAGATACCAAAGAAAAATACAACATCGATTTAAGTATGTATAATCTTATTGTGCCACATTCAGAGAAAGCAAGAATAAACCATGTTCTGAGAGGCAGCAAAATGTGATGACAATAAAAATTAATTGGAAAGGAAAACAGGTCCAGAACTGTAAACTGCACAGGAAAAGAAATTACCTGGATTAATGCTAATGAATGGCTGAAAACTGTATGAGCACTGAATAAAGGGCATCTGACTGAGCCGTATGTAAACACTAAATAAAAGGCATGGAGGATATTGAGAAACACTTAACAAATACATCACCATGAAAGAAGCTTCTTGAGAGTCCTCAACAATTTTAATTGATAAACACAGCACAAACTAGCATTAGCTCAAATTGTGCCCAGTCCTGAGTCACACATCAGCACTTCTGCACCTTTTTTTTTATGGTGGTGTAAACATATAGACATTTTTCAGCTCTTTGGCTTGGGACAAGGGTTACCTTCTGCCTTCATCTTAGGCACATCATTTGTTGAAGGATAAAAATTGTTCATGGAAAACAAAACGCAAGCCTTCTGCTTTGTGTTAAGGAAGCTTTTCTGCCTGCACCATGGCTGTATTGATTCAATTTTGTTGTTGTTGGCAAAAGTGCTGCATGCTAACAGCAACATCTAATTCAAAACGGAAAACATGATAAAATTGTGCACGGAATAAACTGACAGGAAAGCCCTTTCAAAATGGCTGCGTTATCAGTGGAGAGATTGGCTCTTCTAATTATGCACGACTGAGTTCTATCTTCATCATCTCTGCAGAACATTGTCAAGAGTATTTTATGACAATGGCACTAGCTGATGCTGCGCTACGAGGCTGAACCAGCACTAACAAAGGTCAAGAACAGCAGGGGAGTCTTTTCCACCCACACCAAGCTGTAGCTCATAAACACCGAAGCACATTGTGATTTCCAGAGAGACACCCCCAATTCTGAATTTTTACAAGTTGTGTTTACTTGTGCTTGCAGGGCAAATATCACGGTAACCCCATGCATATAGCAGTGATCATCTCAAACTGTTTAAGGGAAGAAAGAAGAATATTGGCTGCAGCTAGCATGCCCGTACAGGTAATGAATTACATGTCCTTAATCTGCTCACGTGCTTTTAGGACCAAATCCTGTCCTCTTGTTCCACCAGAGTGATTTGTGCGCGGGAGGGGTTGCCAAATGGTGCCCTTTAAACTCACGTTTGTACTTCATTAGTGGTTCTGCTGCTGCAAACATTGCTATGAGTGACTTCTGTGTCACAGCTAATCTTCAAAGACTTTAATCCGTGGGAAAGGCTTTAAAGAGATTATTCTTTGCAAAGCAGATGTGTATATTTTAAATTATGCAACGCATTAGTTCATTTTGATGCAAAAGACATTCCACGTGATGCGTTGCAAAGGCCTTGATAGTTTGTATGCTGTTTTAAAAAAGAAACTTTATGTTTACATATAAAAAAAATATTTGGGGGAAACTGTTACATGGTTGAAACCCAGATAGAATTTTTAAGCCAAGTGCGTTCTTTTTTATCACTTGCGGGTGTAACACGTACTCCTCTGTGAGTATTGTGATATGGGTCTTTTCAGGAAACCTGATAATCTATGTTTTTTCATTTACTAGATGTTTAATGTTTGCAGTATACCCGCAACCTTTCACCCTTCAGATATTCAAGTTAAAGCAGCATGTTTTTCAAACCTGTGGAACTAAACAGATTAGTCTGTTCACTCCGGTCTCCCAGCGGGCTGAAGACCAGCTTCTGAATCCCCTCTCTCTGCTAGAACTCGCAGTACAGTTACGATCACTCGTTGTTACTCATCCACCCATTGTCTGTTCAATGTGTGCAGGGCCCACTGGAAAAGTCTCTGCAGAACTCCGTGGTGTCGGAACGACAAAGAAATGTAGAACACAAGGTGTCAGCCATCAAGAACAGCGCTCAGGTATTTTTTTTTTTGGTCCTGTTTGCCGCTTACGCAGTCGGGATTTTCATCCAGAGTGAAGTAGCTTTACGCTGGGAAACAACTACTTTTGCTAACAACCTGCACCAACTCTTTGCCATTATTCTGAGAACCTCATCCCAGGCTAATTACTCAGGACATACCTGGATCCTCAGGTTTTTACAGCAGCTCTGGGTTCAGTGTGAGAGCTACCTATTTCAAGGCTATCACGCTTAGCCCTGTGCAAGTTTCAGGCAAACCACTGAGTGCAGTAAGAACACACCTACTGTCTCTAAAAAGGTGTGAGGTTCACTAGATGTATTTCTGCAACTTCACCTCTTTTAGTTGGGTCAGCAGTATCTAACCTTTGTGACCTCTGAGTCACGTACCAAGATCTTTGTAAAGCTGAAAGGCTACGTGACAAAATTACATGTTTTGGAGATGTGAGGGGAGAAGAAGCTTGAGAGCTGATGATAACAATTCTTTAGGAGTTTCCCATACCGTTGCAGGGCAGAGCTGGATTGATCCAAGCCTGCAGCTGTGTCCCATAGAGATCTCGAAAGCTCAGTCAGAGAATACCTGCCCATCCAACTCAAGGCAGGGTAACCATTCAGGTTACCTATGGCATTTTTGCTGTCCCAGCCCCACTTTGAGTCTTAGTGTAGAAGTGACATTTGAACTACCTGTCTACCTGCTGTTCAAGAGCAACACTTCAGGTATACAGGAAAGAGCTCCTAGTAGTATTCTCTATCAGTCTCTCTACATGGGGAAAAAGGTTTAGAGAGATGAAACTTTTAAAAGGGTAAAGCTAGCTTTAGAACAATATATGAAGTTGTAAGATAAGAGTTGCAGAGCCAAAGCAGGCAAAGCTGCAACCCAGCAGCTCACTATGCTGCTCCTTCCACCTGTGTCGGCAAGTGCAGCCATCCTTGAAAGACCAGTGAAAATGAGAACAATTTCTAGATACAGGGTTTTTTTAGTAGATAATTAAGCTGAACAAATAAATCAGCCAGCTCTTTGTGTACGTAATTTCATACTTTACACATAAAAAAGTTTAGTCTCCAAAATAAAGAGGAAACCAAAATGGCTAATTCCATGTGTCCTAATTTAGCAAACCAGTTTTCACATTTTTACAGACACTTAATGTGCCCATCTCAGGGTACAAAAAAGGATTGTTTATGACTTTTTGGCAGAATCAAGGCTTCCTATAAACAGCACAGGAACAGACCTTCGAAGTAAACCAGATAATTTTCTACAGTTTTATTTTCCTTCTTTTGATGTGGGGTTTTTTTTTGATTTATCATTGTTTGGTTGCTAGAAAACACCTTCTAAACTTTGTGCAGTACGTATGAAAGCAAACCCTTGCATAAAGCCAAAGCAGCAAAAATGTTTCATGTCTTTACACAAATTCTGAAGTAATTCTCTAAATAAAGTCTCTGAGTTTTGCTTCTCTGTTTGCTCCTCTCTCTGTCCCCACCTTTCTTGGCTTTGCATACACCTTCCTAATTTCCATTGAAGTCAATGCAAAATTACCCATTTGCCCTGCTTTAAAATTCCAAGAAGAGAATGACATTATTGGCATAATAATTTCAGCTTAGCTCAGGCTAAATGTAATCACTCCCACTTTCCACTATGTCATTGAACTAGTAAACAAGAAGTGGTTAAGCTATATCAACTACTGTTGGACTGTGAGACAGAGGATAATAGTTGGCTTTCTGAACAAGTAAAATAAATCTGTAGTTATAAATGCCATTTACAGACCAATCATCTTTTTTTTAAGTTTACAAGACAGTCAACCAGAGCTCCCAGAACTGCTTAGGGATTTTCAAATGGTAGGAAAGGAAAATACTACATTATGCATTTGTCCATTACAAAACAAATTGGGTTTTGTGTCCTTGTGAACAATTTTACTTTCTTTTCCCCGGGAAAGATGACTGACCAAGATGTGAAATACTTGGAAGACTTACAAGAGGAATTTGACTTCAGGTATAAGACAATACAAAGCTTAGGTAAGAGGTTTTATATTAATTTTTTGATTCTCTAGGAAATGGCTGATTCCACAGATAGACCCCAGTATCAATGGTCTCTATGCATTACCCAGATAATATATGTAAACATAAAAATGGATTTTTAGTTTATGGAAATTTATAGTCTTGGAATATAATGACTCTTTGGGTTAAGAGGGTAAAGAGAATCCTACAGAGCAAGTATAGTTATTTTCTATAAGTAAGCTGCATAATGGCATGAATAGTAATTTTCTTAACTTAAAGAACATATTTTTCAATCTTCTGATGTTTGACATGAGCGTTCCTTGTCAGGATGTGGAAAAGCCTCTTAGTTCCTGGAGCAGAGTTGTACTAAACTCATTTTTTAGTCTCTAACTTGGCTTTCTGTTCTTTATTGACAACAGTGGTGATAACCTGCTGGTAAGCTCTCTGAATGCACATTTGACCAGCCTATGATGGTTGAGATCTGCACATGGCAACAGTCCTTGCATGATCTCCTTCAGAAGAGAAACTGAGGTCCACTTGTGTCTGCTCAGATAACTTACTATTATTTCCCCATGAATGTGCAAAGATAATAGGCTTGACACGTCCAAGTTCTTAAGCATGTCAATCCTATATGATGAAGGCTGGATTTGGCCAAGCAATTAGAAGAGGTCAAATTGCCATGGTTTATCGTAATTATTGACCACACAGGTGACTGAAGCCCGCCCCACTTACAAAATAAAACATGCATTACATGACTTTCAGGGCTTAAAATTTCGCTGTATCAACAAATACTCCACACCAGCCCAGGCAGCTTGCTGTACCTTCCAGTCTGTGTGACCAGCTGCTGTGGTTGAGCTGACAGTCAGTCACTTGTCTGCCCCTATTGAAGCATATAATGGGAAGATGTCAATCCAGAGCTTAGCAGAGACACAGTTGGCACCAATTTCTTTTTTGAAAGTAGCATGAAAGATGCAAGAAGAGTAAAAGGTGTGGGACAGTGAGGGCAGAGGAAAAGCTGCATATGAAGATCATGGGGCAAGCTTGGGGAAGTGTAAAACTAATGCATGATCCAGAGAAGACAAAAAAAGTTACAGAGAGGGGGAAATACCCAGTGATCAGTACTCCTGGCTGCTGAAATCCCCACGGCAATGAACACTTTGTCTCTGTTTCAAATGTGTAACCTCCATTCTCTCAGCCAGACGTGTAATTCGGATCAAGTTCAAAGAGCTTTAGTCCAACTGCTAACACCATAAGCATATTTCAGTCGTGTACAGATCAATCATTGATCCAACCCAGATGTACATAATACATGAGTGTGCACATGAATAAGAAGTGTCTAGGTTTTTAGGTATCGTCCGTATCTTTTCTACCTTTTCCTGTTCCATATACACATCTAAAGAGTGGTGTCATAAAACCTTATCTTAAAGTTCTAGTAAAGTTAGTCCATTCAAATTAAATGCACTATTACATAATCTACTGCAGTATTTATTTTTTTTCACTAGTTCATGCTGTAGTCTGGCTATGGTTTTTTCCCCTCCTCCCCTTCTAAACACACACACACACCCACACACACGTTCATACTGATTTTTTTTCATCCCCTGCAGAGCAGAGTGACAAAAACAGCATCCTCATTAAACAGGAAATGTTGGCATTGCAGGCAATGCTCAATACTTTAGACTACAAGAGAAAGGTTAGTGACGTGTTCTGTCATTTGTCATTCATTTGCTTTCTCCCTCTATTCCCAGACGGAATACTCAAAGGTGTACGTGTGCCTTTTTAAATTCTCCTCTCAGGAGATCAAAGAAATAACACAGGAGTGAAAAAAAATCCACAAAAGGTTTGGGTGGGTATAGATGATTTTGACTAGCAGTTCAGAAATTGGCAATTAAGCAACAGCACCATATGAACACCTCAGGAGTAAGGCGAGGGCATCACTTCACAGGACCTCTTATGTACTGGGCTAAATGGATAACTTAGCTGGCAATCTGTAGCTTTTATAGTAAAGAAAATGTATTTAAAGCAAATGTAATCTAATAATTGGGAAGAAAAGAAACCAACCCCAACATCCTACCAGTGGTACCTTGCTCTCTTCAGCAATCGAGACTCACAAATATGACAAATATTCCCCTGACCACTTCTATGCTGGCACAGAAAACAGCACATTTAGGCAACTTGTTCTAGTCCTTGTTCTTCTAAAGGTTAAAAGCAGGCAAGCAAAAACCCAATGCACTGGATATGATGCAAAACAAAAGGAGAACTTTTTGACCTTGACAGTGCTTGCAAATGTCAATTTCTTGGAGGTGCTATGACCACAAAGAGTGCAACAATCATTCCTCCCACCCCCCCCAAACCCTAAAGTTTTACTGAAGAAGAGTTCATAGAGATTCAGAATTAATGAATCGAGTCACCTCTGAGTTAAAGAAGCTGAAGTGGTAGGGACTAAACACAGTTAGTTACAAAAATCGTTGGAAGAAATAAATAACATAATCGGCACTTCATGATAATTGCTGAATATTCTGGCTGTTCCCTGTGGTCAGTTTGTGCCACCTTTCCTATTTTACAGGAAGTACTCAGTAAAATAGGGCGTGTGATTCATGAAATCGATGTGCTTATGAGCAACATGCTGACTGAAGAGCTGCTGGACTGGAAGAGACGGCAGCAGATTGCCTGCATTGGGGGTCCTCTTCATGGAGGGCTTGATCAGCTCCAGAACTGGTAAACGTGCCCTGAGCTTGTGTTTCCACTGAAAACCACAGGAAGTCTGCTGCACATGAAATGATCATTCCTTTAGATCAGTTGCCTTGCTACCTTGCAACAGCAGCAGATTCATTAGTAGCTAAGCGAGTAAATAACTAGAACTACGGTTTGTTTTGATGGGCAACATTTGCTGTTCAGAATTAACAGCGTAACAGTGAACTGCTGAGCCCGAGCTGTGGCAGCCACTCATTTTTTTGGTTTGACAGTTGTTGCACATACATGATGCGTGCCCTCTGGGGAGTTTTGCTTGAGTAAGATCTGTGCTGAGTTTGTCACTGAGGACAGTGGGAGTTTTGTCTAGGCAGGAGTTGGGTATACACTTTATGCTGTGACTCACTAGGTACATCACTCCCCCAGACTTCAAACTATGCAGGAATTGAATGACAGTAGTCTCTGTGATGGCAACTCTGAAGGTGATTGCAAATAACAAGAAAATAGTATGATATTAAAATATACAATGTAGCTAGAGAGCATTAATGGCCTGGTCATTACCCTCCCATCAAACTTCTAGAAAAGGAGAAGTAAAAAGTAAGAAGAAGAAAGGAAGGAGAACAACAAAGAACCTTTTTGGTTTGAAGAAAAAAAGTGGGGTTTGCCTTTTTTTGTGCATTTTCTTTTTTTTCTTCACTGAAGAATGTTTTTTTTCCAGTGAAGATGTCAAAAAATGGCTTAAAAATGTAACTTTTCATACATATGTACCCTATTAAACTGTTAGCAAGTGCATTTTGATTTGATTTTCCTTACTGTTTTTACACTTCCTCAGTCTTAGTAACTTGCTTATTTTATACATCTATTATCCTTCTAAAGTGTACATTTTGCAAAACTACTGAGCTGTAGGAAAGAATTAGAACTGGCAAAAGCACCTGCAAGTAAAACATCAGCACCGTGTATAAATTTCTTCCAAATTATCAAAGGCAGTCTTACATTGCTGTCGATGAGGCCTGTTGCATAGTTATATTTCAAAATAAAGTAGGTAATTTGCCTAATATATTTATATAATCCTGTTAAAAAAAAAAAGATGAATGGACATGAGGTTGGATAAAGCTAGAAAACACTAACTGGTACTGATCCTGATCTCCCTAAGCAAGAACTTCAGTAACCATTGTGTTCTAAGAAACTGTTTACGTGAAAGATTGCAAATTAATCTTTTATCTTGCTGTAGTTTTACACTGTTGGCAGAGAGTCTCTTTCAAGTTAGAAGGCAACTAGAAAAACTGGACGAACTGTTGACCAGACTGACTTACGATGGGGACCCCATCCCAGTGCAAAGACCTCAGCTGCTGGAAAAAGTCAACTTTCTGCTCTACAATCTTTTCAGGAAGTGCGTAAGCCATGGTTAATGAATGTAACTTTGCCTGAGCTGACACAAATGTATTGGCAACAGCAAGATTATATTGTCAAGAAGAAAAAGAAATGAAAAAAGTTTGAGTCTCTGAGGATCTTAGAGACTGAGTTTCCAATATAAAAACTCTGTACAGCTCTCATCAAAACTCCCTGAAGCTGAAGGTGTCAGGCAGCTTCTTGTGTGTAGCAGTTAAGGGGTTGTGATCAAGTTCTGACTCTAAGTGAACTCACAAAATCCACTTATTTCAGTAGGAGACATGTACATACTGCTCAGAAAAGTTGTGTGTGGGTTTGGTGTGTTTTAAGAAAAGTGGCAGGTTCTAATTTATTCATTCTCTTTCCACTTCTGCACCAAGACATTCTTCCTTACACATACAGTTCACCCTTCTATTAATAGAGAAAAGATTATCATCATTCCTCTTGCCTTTTTAACTAGCTATGCTAGAAATATAGCACAAGTGACTCTCTGAAAGCAAAACATGGTCAACTGTTTGGTTTTTTTTTATAAAAAATGAAAATTATTTATAAAGAATTAAAAATTATTCAATGTTTGTTACATTTCATTGGAGCCAGACTCAGTGTCTTTTCACACTCCTGTTTAAGTCTTGGTCTTCCAGACTTTTATCAGCCTGGTATTTTAGGACCGTGGAATTCGTTTTGATTTTTAACGTATTCCAAATATCTGTTTCTTATGAGAACAATTCCACTGTGAGTTAGATCCCTGGATCATTTTGAGAACTGAGAGCTGGAATTCATGCCTGTCACTTGAGCATCTGTAGAGAAAAAATTCTCTTAAGAGTTACCACCCTTTTCCATCCACCCGCCCTCCTACTCCCGCCCACCCCCTCCCCCCCCCCCACGCACGGCCCCCCCAGCCCTCACCTCCCGCCTACTTC
>WTSP01000289.1:5829-16746 GCA_025331215.1 Actenoides lindsayi | reverse complement strand
AAATTTTTTGTAAAGCAGAAGGGCGGGGGGTAAAGTTATCTTGGCCGTGTTCCCCCCCCCCCCCCCCAAAATAAATAAATTCACTCATATCACAGCCCAAGTAGATATAGCACAAAAGTTACTACAAGTAGCCTTTAAGTACAAAGCAGAAGCGTGATCATCATGGAGAAATTTAACCAAAAAAAAAAAACAACCTACAGCAGAAGATGCATGTACCCGCTTCACACAGTGTTTCTGAAGGGGGTAACGTGCAACCCGATTAGCAAGATTGAAACTCCAGGCTTGCCTCCCAATTACTTTGCTACTTGCAAAGTCATTTGCATCAAGACAAGGAAATGAAAAACGTAGGTGTAAAAATGTTGGCGCTCTACATTTTTTTTTGGTAGCGTTTTACTCCCACTTTCACACGTTGTGCCTTTGTAACCATGTAAAACATAGGGCTGTGGAGAATTAGGACAGCCGAGCTGTGACATGGTGCACTGCTAACAAACAGGGCTTCTCGATCAAAGCGCAGTCTGCGAAGTCGTTATTGGCAAGAACAAGGGTTTTTTTTTTTTATTAACAGCACCTATAATAATTTAAAAACTAGGTTGGTTATAGGATGGTTAGTAAGCTGAGAGTGTAGTTTTTAAGTATGAATTGCCTCATGTTAAAAAAACCCAAACAAACTAACAAAAAGGAAGCTCTCTGTGTTTGAGATTTGTCCCTTCATGCAGATAGGCCTTTTTGCCTAGAGTTTTCCATGCCAAAAATTTAAGGTTTTGTAAAATCTTAATACGGGGGAAGGAGAAGGGGAGTTTCACCAACCCTTTTCAGTTTTGTGTCAACAATACAGGTTGAGCTGAATTGATTCTACCTGTGTTAAAACGTTTGAGCTCATTTGACGGATGAATATTTCATTTCAAAGCCTTCAGCTCTAAGCTGGATTTTCCCTTTGCAGAACAGCTTTATTATTCCGATGCCTGAGGATCTCCTGGGGGTCTCAATCTCTCCCTATCACACTGCATCTTTTGTTGCAGTGGCACGTACCTGTCCTGGAGGAGGTGCTGGTCCATGGGAAAGATAAGGCACTTTGCCAAGGAGTAGTTTTATTTCACATTGACTGAAAGTATTTCAGTAAATGGAAGCGTTCTGGTTTGGGATTTTTTGCTTTGTTTCTTTACTAAAAAGTCTGACAAACAATACGTGACGGGGAGGGGAAAAAAACAACAACAGAAACGGGAAAAGGACAAACAGATTTTTATACTTTGACATCTGGGGATGAGAATGTATTTTGAAAGAGCTTTTTCCCAAGGGACAGAGATTTGGATCTTTACAGAGCTGTGGTGGTTTGCAATCAAAACAAGACGCTTGTACTACAAACTTCAATCAACTATGACAAACAGATTTTCTTTCTTTCTTTTTTTTTTTTTTTTGTTTTTTCATTCCATCCAAGAAAAGCTTTGTTTCTTTTTTAATACCAGATCTCCTTTGGATTAATGATTCAGGCCTCTAGTCCTTCAAGTGGTGCCATCTAAGTATACTCACAACAAACCCGTGTTCCCAGATGAGGGCCTGCTTGTCATTAAAGCTGTGGCTTTTTGTTTCGTTTCTAGTTTGTTTCTCCTTGACGTTTAACATCTTTGTTTAATTTGGAATTACCAATCAGTAAAGAACCTTCCGGGAAAGTTGGAGACAATCTCTATCAGACACAAAAAAAAATAATCTTAACTTTTTGTGTGCAAATCTGTGTCTAAAAGCACCATTTTAGAAAAAAGTTAAAAGCCTAAGTTAGAAGTTTACAAGTATTGCTAGAACAACGTCACGGGGTTTATTTTAGATTCATGAGAAAAAAAACACCAGACTTCTGGGCTAATTTAATGTCAGAGTTTAACAAACAGGTTATTTCCTTGACCTTCTTTTTCTGTTCTACTTACATATTTGATACATGTTTTCTTTCCAAGCTGTTCAATCTCAGCAGCACGATCACTAAAAGAGTGTTAAATGCCAACTGTGCATTCCCAGTTGTATAACCTACTCACTCCCTCAGGGCCCTCACATGGTGACCGAGGAACTGCACTCCATCAGCTTTGAAACACAGGTCTGCCTGTATGGATTGACTATCAATTTGGAAGTGAGTATCCTAGCCTGATTTTTCTGGGGAAAGAATAAAAGGCATTTTCCAACAGCTTATAGAAGAACAACTGTGTTAGGACGGACCACAGGTCTGTCTATTCTAGATGTTATCTTGAGCAGTAACTGTAAGGAGATGCAAGATTTCCAGAGCTTCTGGACAGAAGCATATGCTTTGGGCAAGAAGAGGGGGCTGAAAAACCACAGCATTACACAGCACTAAGCTTTCCTCAGCAGCATTTACATACCATGTTCACTCTTTCCACCAGACCAGCTCTTTGCCTGTGGTGATGATTTCCAATGTCAGCCAACTACCCAACGCGTGGGCTTCTATTATTTGGTACAATCTGTCAACCAATGACCCTCAGGTAGGTTTTTAATATGCGAGTACTCATTTTCTGCATTTTCACATGTCTATGATTTGGTTACCAAATATATTAGTTTTAAAAAGGTCATGTTTCCCCCTAAAACTGGCCTTATTTCCTTCATGTACACTGTTACCGACATCATACTTCAATGTTGTTCATTTTGTCTTCTGTTTCCTGATCAGCTAGAAAAACATATTCACACTTAGCCTTCCTTTTTGGAGGCTAGAGCAGTAGTTCTTAAACTAAGGAAAGGTGACAGCCCTTCTCCACAACTTTTCTAGTTTGAATTTGTCTTTTTTCTGTGTGTGGTTGACGAAGACTGTACATGGTACAAAATAATTCTACTAGTACAATTCAAAACGGTCACAGTAGGTCTAGAGGTGGGTCTGTAATGTACTTAAATGCTTCTTTCCTTCATGCATTCTATAGGCTCTAGTGCTTTATATGGAGAAGATTCTAAGTGTCGAGTAGCACCTTCTAGTGGTTCTTAACCATGAGCAAAAGCAGAATCATTCTTTATCAAGCTCCAACTGGCTTTAGCACATATTTTAGATTCAGCCACCATTACTGTATTTGCAGAGTGTAGAATAATGCTGCCAGCAGCTCTCAGGCTTTCTGCTGGGGATTAGTGGCAGTCACACAGAGAAAGGGGAAGAGAGTTTAACATGGACTGCACCTAAGAACAATGGCAGGCCAGCTGACCGGCAGCCTGGACTTCATCTCTCTGTGCTACACCAAAGAGTTTTAGAATAGTCTTCAGTATGCTCACTACATATACAGTCCAGAAACCAAATGACAAGCTAAGATGAGTCTAACAATTCAACAACACATCACTATATGAGGATGTAATGGTTTAAGATTGCCATGCACCAAACATGTGTAGTGAGAATATCTGCATTTATTGGACAGGATCTAAGCATATTTTCACTGTCTTAACATACGATACAGCAGAAGCATAGCAAGGCATTTTATCATTCAAGATGCACACATGGACTCTTTGCTCTCTTAGGAGTTTCCCCCTACAACTCTGCTCAAGCACCTGAGTGGACCTTGCTGGGTGGCTGCAGGAGGGAGGGCCAGCACATACACACCCCAGTGTATCCACACCCCAGTGTATCCAACCCTCTCCTCCACACCTCATTTTTAACACTCACAGATTCTGCTCTAGTGGTTGCAGACTTCTTTTACAGCCTGCAGCATATTTCATGGTTGCTAAGTGTCTAAACAAAGCACTACTTTTGTTGCAGAATTTGTCTTTCTTCAACAATCCCCCTGCTGCCCCTTTAAGTCAGCTCTTAGAGGTACTGAGCTGGCAATTTTCATCATATGTGGGTCGTGGACTCAATTCCGAGCAGCTCAACATGCTGGCAGAGAAACTTACAGGTAAGTGTATAGAAACATACAGATTTGCTTTTGGGATCTTATATTTGCTAGTTAAGGTAATGACTTTAAGCACGACCTCCGTTTCCAGAGCCGACTTCAAAAGTGTCACAATGACATTTTTTGTTTTAAAGAAAAGCATGTGTCAGCTTATTCTTACCACAAAGTGATTCAACCTCTGAACCTCCAGGCTGCTAAACTTGAGGGCATCAGAGTCACACTGAACTGTGATGTTATTTTGTTTGCTAAGCAAGTAATTATCTCAGGCATCTGAAATAAAAAGGAAGCCTTTTTGCTTGCTTGTGAGGTTTGGTTTGTGTTTTGTTTCATTCTAAGTTCTCGTCTGTGTGGGTCTGTTTAGTTCTGGGACCCGTCCTTCACTAGTGACAGAGCAGCAAAGAAGCCCTGCAACTTCAGCAGGATGAACTATTGAACGCTTCGATCTGACTATGCCCCAGAAGGGAAAGGCCTTAGGGAAAGCTGGTAGAAGAAAAGAAAGCTGCATCTGTTTCCAGAAAAGAAACAATTATAAAATACATTGTGAGCTGTAAGAAACTCCAGGCTGAGGGTGTAATGATACCTCTACTGTTGGGCAAGAGAAATGTTTGCCAAAGACTAGGGCGAATCTTTACTTTTATTGCTTTCAAAGCTGGGAAGTGAAGACTGGTTTCCCTGGGTAACAGTCCCTTTTTCTGATGGGTTTTTGTTGGTTTGTTTCGGGGGTTTTTTTTTTGAGATTTCTTGCTTAGTGGAGGTAGTGGAGTTGAGAGATGTCGTTGTAAATCAGCAAGAATCATAAGAAAAAAAAATAAATTGTCTTAAATACAGAAGCTCAGGACAGAACAAAAGCCAAGAGAAGTAACACTCGAGCTAAAAACTGAAACTGAGAACACAGTGTTGCAGAAACAAAGTCCCAGCCAAATAGTTTAGCCAATTATTCCCAAAACTGCTTCAAAAGGATACAGAAAATCTGATCTGCAGCCCCTTAGCATGCCCCTCTCCATCTCTCTACAAGTCTGGATGTACTGTACTTCTCCCTGCCCTCCCAACTACACAGATATCAAGTTTTATCTGTTTCAAAACTTCAGAAAAATATAGACTCACTGCTGTTTTGTTTTGGGTTGTTTTCTTTGTTTTTTCTCTCAGGACAACAAGTCAGTTACAATGATTATCAGTTATCCTGGGCAAAGTTCTGCAAGGTACAGTTCCAAAAGTGAAACTAGACTCTTCTTTCTCCTAACACCACATCTGTGCCTCACTCTGTCTCTCTGAGGCTGCTGGTAAGATTCCCACTTGCTCTATGTGGAGCTGTATCCCAGTATAGTCACATTAATTGTAAAAAATTGACTAGGAAAATAACAGTTCCAGCAGCTTAAAGCTCGGGCCAAGACATCTGCTTAGTTACATTGCTACAGATATCAGGAACTGTCAATGTAGTGTGCCCTCTATATTTCTGTAAATTATCAATAGATTGTGCTAGCAAAGCAAACAATACTTTTTTTTGTAAAGCACCCAGCAATCTCTTTCATATGCTCAGTTGAAATAATTCAAGGTCACAAGTCAGTCAATATATTCAATAACTTGGATGAGCAACAGAGAAGTTACTGACAAAGAAGGGTAAACCCATTTTATTCATACTAACTACATTATTTAAACAAGTATAGAACCCTGGAAGGAAGGTCAACTTTCTCATCATCTTTCTTTCAAAATTTTAGTTTTGTCATTAGGAAGAAACAATTAATGTGATGATTTATTTTTTTCTTGAAAAATGAGGCACTTCCAATGCGTATCTTAAAAATCAACCAGTTTTATGTCAGTCTGAGAGACACATTACTCAAAACAGCAGTACAAATTTGTCATTTTTGCTTGAGCAAATTAAATTATTCTTAAGAAACTGAGGTAGTAGCCAAGGCATATGGATGGTGGATAACAACACACTCAATTCTCTTCTTGTGCGTGTTAATTTAGTTTCTGTTTTGTGGTTGGGGTTTGCTTTTTTGGTTGGTTGGTTTTTTCCCTTTTTTTTTTTTTCCTTTTCACTTTTTTTTTCCACCATTAGGAACATTTGCCTGGAAAGTCTTTTACCTTTTGGGTTTGGCTTGAAGCTATCCTGGACTTAATTAAAAAACACATTCTTCCTCTCTGGATTGATGGGTGAGCAACAAGTAAACTGCTGTATATTGATCTCTCTCTGCTTTGTCTTTTGTCCTTACTAATCTCAGTTTCAGCTATATAGAAGAGAACTTGCAGAGTTTAGTATTTCTGTCTCCTTTTTCCCCATTTAGAAATTTTGGACATTTTTTGCCAAAAGGGAAGACTGTTGAATCTCTCAGAAATGCAGGTTTAGGTCTAATGATCATTTCTGTCAGTGTCCAGTCAAGTACTGCAATAAACTTCATCATGCTTCATAGTACTTTGCACTCAATGCCACATTGCACCTGTAAATCACGTAAAGCGCTTGTCACAGCTTCAAGACCTTACAAAGCTTTTGTACCCAAGCTTTCAATACCTATATAAAGTTTGGCCAGATGCATTGGACAGACTGAAGTCTGTATTTTTTTTTTTCCC
Organism: Actenoides lindsayi; assembly: GCA_025331215.1. Classification (NCBI taxonomy): domain Eukaryota; kingdom Metazoa; phylum Chordata; class Aves; order Coraciiformes; family Alcedinidae; genus Actenoides; species Actenoides lindsayi. The sequence continues at coordinate 10,318 of WTSP01000289.1, read as the reverse complement.
AAAAGTAAACCCATGATTTCCTGTTGTACTTCAGGTACGTCATGGGATTTGTAAGCAAAGAGAAGGAACGGATTCTGCTCAAAGACAAGACACCGGGAACATTTTTGTTAAGGTTCAGCGAAAGCAATCTGGGTGGAATTACCTTTACTTGGGTGGATCAGCTAGAAAATGGTAAGTATAATTCCAAACAAAACATACATGTCAAACTCTGCAATACGCCTGTAATACAGGAGTCATTGTTTCTTTGGTTTGAAAGCAAAATGTCTTAACATTAATTTGGGCAAGATACGAGTATCGTATTTACCGAAACGCAAGCCAAACTCTGAAAGCCAACCTGTCAGTTCTTTCTATTCCCTGTAAGGAACTAAACATTCATAAGGAGGTCTACCTGCTTACTGCAGGCTTTAAATTTGTTTCCAGACGTGGAAAAAGTACATCCCAAAAGATGCTACCATTGGTATGAACAGGTAATGCTCACACAAGCGTAAAATGCGAAAGAAAGGCAAAAATACTCAAGAACTGCAGCTGCTGACCTACCAGTTGTCACCTCTTCTGATGCCTTTGTGTTTTGCCAGGAGACGTAACGTTTCATTCAGTGGAACCCTATAACAAAGGCCGTTTATCTGCGCTGCCTTTTGCTGACATACTGCGCGATTACAAAGTCATCATGGCAGACAACGTTCCTGAGAACCCTCTGAAGTATCTGTACCCCGACATTCCCAAAGATAAGGCCTTTGGCAAACACTACAGCTGTCAGCCAAATGAAGGTTGGGCTCCAGTTCTCTACTTAACACTTTCTGCAAAGCAGCTGCAAAGTCAAGAGGCGATTGGAGGAACGTGAGGAGAAGAGGAAGAGAACAGATTAAGATGCCTCCTTTAATTGGCATTGAGAGAACTGTTTTAACACGTGTCTATCATTTAGACAGCTTCATTTTGTATATATGTCCCTGGTCTTAGAGGTTACATTAAAGGCGATAACAACACGTAAAAGAATCTAAGAAACAGATCTTAGGGTAGAAAGTCAAAAAATTGGAATTTTTTTTTCCTGACCAATGCATTACAAAATTCAGTGCTTAGATGTTCAATGGAGATGAAACTGAAAAGTCATCCTGCTTACCACCTTCATAACTGATTTAATTCCTGTAGCCTGCTGTCTCTAATTTCAAGGAAATTCTGTATTTTCCAAACAGCTTGGAAGACCAGCTTTCTTTCATTTCCTTCAGTGGAACCCTGTAACAAAGGTTGTTTATCTACACTGCCTGTTGCTGACGTAGTGCACGATTACAAAGTTACTATGGCACACAAAGTTTCTGAAAACCTCTGGCAATTGCACTGGAAAATACAAACTTTACTTACAAGAAATAGCTCCAAATGCATTCAGGCCCATGATTTCTTGTTCAAGTTACAAATCAGGCCATATTTAGATCACACTCGCTCTCTCTTTAAAAAGCCCTCAAAACCTTATTTTTTATTTATTTTTTAATAAATAATACACAGTCTTCTGGACTTTCAGTATAAAAGGTTACAATTCCATTTGATTTCAAATTCCTACACCACTCAGAAAACTTCGGAGGCTACAGATGTTTCTTCTTTTCAGTTTAATTCAGTGGACTTTGCCTATGAAAGTCCAATTCTCCAAAAATTTTTGCACGTGCTTCATTTCATGCAAAAGACACTGTCTGTAGAGTGAGATCCCCACGCAAGCGTTTGCAGAACTGAAATGTAGAGGCTCAGAAGTACTGAGCTTGTAGTTGCAGCGTATTTGCTTTTGAAGCCCTAACGAGATGTCTTTCATCTGCTGCTGTATCATATTCTGAGGTGATGATTATCATAGTCTGAGGTGATGATTCATATCAAGGGAACACAGTCAATGACGAGACTAAGACCTGAACTTAAAGACTAATCTCAAGAATTCACCTCATTTTTACGGACGCTTATTTAAGCATAAACAGGGACGTTTGGTTTTAAATGTATTTTGAAATATGCCTGCAGCACTTCAAAATTTCAAACAACAAAGACAATTACTAAGCAATATTTAATTTATCTAATATTTATTTTCAGTCTCAAAGCCCTCAGATGGAGGAGCCAAAGGCTATGTTCCTTCTGTATTTATCCCAGTCTCCAAAATGTAAGTATACTGATGTATTATGCTTGAAATGTTATTTTTTTTATTAAATGTACATACTGTTTCAGGTTTCCCTTCCTCCTTTCCCTATTCAAATAGTTCGGGATAGCAACACACGGTGTGTTTTTATTTGGCCAAGAACTGCTAAAGACAAGAAAAGGAAGTAAATAACTTCACTTCTGCAGTATTTTTCCCATCCGTGTGGCAAAACATTTGTAAAACTTGAATGCAGACTTTACAGTACTCTGATCTACTTCTCTTTCACTGTCTCCTTTTTGTCTCCAGCAGATTATAGTACAAAGTCAGGTTTATCCTCTCTTCCCTTGGTCCTGTCTCCTACATTTTTTAAATGTATACCAGGTTATTGGCGTGTATTTACAGGGCCACCAGCAAGCCCAAGTGCAGGCTTAACTGACTCAATAAGCATTCACCATACTCCACTGTTGTGCATCAAGTTAAAGGGATTTAGGTTGCTTTTGAGATTACTTTTGTGATTTTTTTGTTTTGTTTGTTTTTAAGCTTAAATGATTCTACAGATCCACATTCTCCGTCAGATCTTCTTCCTATGTCTCCGAGCGTTTATGCCGTACTGAGAGAACACCTGAGCCCCACCGTGATCGAGACCGCTGTATGTTGTGAACTTTTCCGTGCATGATTTTATACTGAGCAAATGAGACACGTACAACACAGATGCTGCTTATAAAAAGGCTGCTTGTAGGATTCAAAAAAAAAAAAAAAAATCAGAGCTCTTTCATCACTTGCTGTATCACAGTCTGAAAAACCAGTGCAGACATTTCCTATTCTAAATGGGACAGGATGCTGGAAGCATACTCGGAAGCATGTGTTATATGAAATTGTCTGACATGCTGGCCAATGAACCATGAAAGATCCCAGAGTTCTTGCACAAGCAAAGCCATTACTCTGACAAACACACAATGATTACGCTGATTCTGTAGGCAGCACAAAGAACTTGACTTGCTCAGGGAAGCTGCACAAGGAACATAAATGTTTGCAATTCAGCAAACTTGCACAACTTTTCCATGCTGCAGGTTTCTACGTAGGGTACCAAAGGGAGAAATTAAAAGTAAACTAGGACATTTTTTAGCAAATAAAGCTAATATTCACTAAGTATCTGGAAAGACTAGGAAAGTACTGTACCAATGTCCTATTAAAAATATTTTCTTCTTTTACTTACTGAGTAAAAATTGTGCTCTGAACCATTGCAGCTTATAGTGCTTAGAGCACTGATGTGTGTCCTCTGGGGTCCTTTCTATTAGAAAGTCTACAAAGAACTCCAGCAGACTTCTGTCAGGGAACACACCAGTGGCTTGGCTTTAACAGCTTTAAAAGAAAACCTCCTTTTTTCCATATTAGCTCTTAGTTTTCTGTATGTTCAATGACTTATGATCTGGAGATGGTTATGTATTTAAAAGCTTCTCAACTCCCCTTCAAATGCCTCTCTCTAAACGCTCCTCAACAAACACCCACAAACAGAAAAAAAAACTAAACCAGAATCCTGTCTGACGATGACTGGAAGTGCAGTTAAACTTTACATACAAATAAAGGAGTTCTTTAATACACAGCAAGCTGAAGATACGTTCAAAAGCGTAATATCTTTTTTTTTTTTTCTTCTTCTTCATCTTTTTCTCTGATAGTGCTCATGACAAACTAGTTCTTCAGCTAAAACTGAAATCCTAGCCTAAGTGAGCCGTGTCCCCACTCGTTTTTTGTTTGGTTTACACACATGAAGATAGCTCTGACCTTCTAAACTCTCTTTGTGAACTACGCATGCATTTGCGCTTCCCAGAGCTTCAGCAGTGAAAAGAATAGTTGGCTTCACTTTTGCTTATCATCAGGCTTGAAGCAGTTTTGGTTTCATCTAGCGTGCACAGTAATCCTCAAACCAGCTCCGTCCAGAACTTCCAAATGAGCTGTGATCATCAAAATCTTTAGGGGTCATAACTACATAAAAAGAATGAGTTTGGTGATTAATTGGGAAAGTCAAATACAATTGTGTTGTGGTTTCTTAGGGTACTAGAGAAGTGATTCAGTGCTACTAGATAATAGGTGAATTTCCGGATGCTCTTACTAGAAATGTTTTCAAGTTCTGTTAGAAATTGGGGAAGGAAATAGTTTTAGAAGATTTTTAAAGATTTCCTTCCTTTTCCCATTCTATTTACCTCACTAATTGGAAATGAGGGAAACGCAGAGGTTTTTTTCTTTATCATCCCAAATTCACACAACAGTCTACCCTGCTGAAGAGCTGGCTAAGTACAGTAAACAGTCTGCATTATTAAAGCAATGCTTTTTCTCCATGAGATGCCAATAAAAAAATAAAATAAAATAAAATAAAATAAAATAAAA
>WTSP01000285.1:0-23110 GCA_025331215.1 Actenoides lindsayi | reverse complement strand
GGGCCCCATTTCCCAACCCCCAAACCCAGTAAATAATTGCCAGGGCCAAAAGGAACGGGGGGTTGCCTGGGGGAGATAGGGGCCCCCCCCCCCCCCCCAATCAGCTGATTGCTACAGCATCAGCTGTTTCTCCACATACACAAGAGCCTGATACGTTCTTACCACCCACCTTGTAACTGACAGGCAGATAGAAGCCTCTGAGATGATTAAGTGCTTGGAGCATTTGACAGCTGAGAAGGAGCTGAAGCTGAGACTGCTCAGCCTGGAGGAGAAGGCTCAGAGGAATCCCATCCATGTGTGCAAGTACCTGATGGAGGAGGACAGAAGAGAGAGCTAGAATCTTCTCAGCCCCGGGGCAGGGTGAGAGGCTCAAACTGAAGTAAAATGAAGAGAAATTCCACTTAAACATAGGAAAACACTTTTTACTGCAGTGGTGGTTGACCACAGGAGCAGGTTGCCCAGTGAGTTTGAGGAGTCTCCATCCTTGGAGACTCTCAGAACAAGAGCAAAACCAGCCATGAGCAACCTGCCTTGGGCAGGATGGGGCTTTCCTATCCCAGCAGCCCAGCGGCTGCACCAGCTCCAGCGGAGCAAAGCCAAGGGTGCTCTGGGTGTTACACCTATGGTCCTGCAGCTGCTGGGAGAAGCACTTCAAGGAATCATTAGGTTAGGTATTGGGAATAAAAAAAAAACAACAGGTAAGAGTGAGGTTTTGATAAACCTTCTCATGGGAAAACCAAATTCATCAGTGGGAGACAAAGCACAGGGCCATTTGGGCCAGGATGGACCTTGGGTGGTCTTCAGTCCAACCTCCTGTTCACAACAGGTAAACACTGAATTCAGACCACACTGGGCAGAGCTTTGTCCAGCTTTCTCCAAAAGCAGAAATGCTGCCACCTCTCTGAGCCATGGTCATTGTTGAGCTGTCCCCAAGGAGAATTTTTTGTTTATCCAGACAGAACCCCTTCTCTTTCCATTTATTCTAGTGGTGTCCCTCCTCCCAGCACTCATCTCTCTAAGAGCCTGGCTCCATCTTTCCAGCACCTGTAATGGTGATGAAGCCCATCTCCCTCAATCTCTCCTTTTGGGACAGCCCCTGGCCATCTTGGTGGCCCTCTATTGTGTCCCTTCCACCGTTATCAACACATTTCTTCTGTGTGGATGTGGGTGGTGGTGGTGGGAACCCAGTAGTAATATTCCAGATGTAGTCTAACAAGTGCCATGACAGGGGGCATGATCGCTTCCCTTACCCAGTGGCTACACCTCTGCTGGCATAGCCAAGGCCAGCAGCCCATCTTGCTGCATCAAGCCAGGCTTCACTTCCTCTCCTTGAGGGCTCTGTCTGCAGAGCTACTCCCCAGCCAGCCACTGCCAAGCCCATTGGTGGGCACCAGGACTTGGCTCCTGCCAAGGCTCATTCCCAGATGTAGGACCTTGCATTTGCCTTCTCCCAGGGTCTACATTCCTGTTGCTGGTGACTGCGTCCTCAAGCTGATCTGCTTCCCCCAGAGTAGTGCTTCCCACAAACCTGAGTGCATCCTCCCCCTCTTCCCCTAGTTCCTTGGTATGTGGACCTTGCCTTGTCTGTGGGTGACACTCCTCTTTTGTGGAATTTGTCCAGCTTCTCCTTCCCCCAAACTTCCAAAGTGACCCGATGAGCAGTAGCAGAGGCGAGGGCAAGCATGGAGCAGGGTGACCATTGGTACTTGCCCCTCGCATGGTGGGTGGACTCATTGGGTAGGACGTAAAACAGCAGCAACACAGTGGTGCCTCTCCCAGTCTTGCAATGGCTTCCGACAGGCAATCCTGCCTTGTCCTTAGCACAAGCCAATGGGGAGTGAACCCCATTTTGTCCTTGGCACAAACCAGTGGAGAAGTGAACCCCGTTTTGTGAACAGGCCAACTCAAGATGGGGTTAAGAAATAGTAAAAATGGGCCATTTCAGAAACTGCTTCCTCTTGACTGTGGGAGTGCGTACTGGAATATACATCTGCAGATGTGGCTGTGCATGCGTGAATCTATAATCCTAAAGGAGTAGATACATTTTGTGGAAACAAACTTCATCCCAATTTCCTGGAAAGAATGAGAAGTGTGAGCACCCTGGGGAGAGCTGGGGCTTTGGGAGGAGGCGTCACTCCCGTACCAACACCTGACTGAAAGACAGAGCATCCCAACTCCAACATCAAGGGCTGGAGACTACTCTGTGACCACTACCCTCGCTCAGCGTCCATTACCTTGTGCACAAATAGGTAATTTTTGTCATTATAAAAGGTGACAATTGCTAATTAATCGGCCTTTGACATACATAAATATACTTTTTAAATTCTGTAGGAAAATAAAAAAGGTAAAAGTATTTATTTGTGCACAAAGCAACAAAGCACTCCAGGAAGCCTGGCTCCCCGGCTTCTCACTTTGACAGCTTTGCAGAACACAGCAGCTGACCTACTTTCTGCAGCTGTACGTACGGACCAGTCACTGCCGATGGCAGCGAGTTACCCAGAGAAATGCACTTCAGGCTGCCCCATTTCAGAGTCTCCAAACCATTTAACATGACACTCTTCTGGCCCTGTCCTCCCTCTGAGCAGCTGTACTGGTGGGGTCTCCCCGCAGGTATTCCCTGCACAGGACTGGAGGGCAGCAAGGCGGCCTTCCCTGTTTTCTTGCTTTGCAGGAACAGCTGCATCAGTTAATTCGGTTGTGGTTAAACAAATTCCTTTCTAAAGCTCCTTATATGGAGCTTGCAGGCCTAGAGCTCTAAGTAATCCCTTCAATCTTCCTGTTTGGAATGATGTTGTTGTTGCTGCTAATAATAATACAACCCAAATTATAGGACAATAACATTTATTTAGAGCATGAGGGATTCTACATTATACAAACCCTTAAATTTATTTTTGTTTCACTGGTCCATTTCTACAACAAATACATCAGATCTACTATATAATAAAATTATTTACATTTCCAAACAAGATCGGGTTTGTTTATAAACCCCCTTACTGCTATTCACATACAGTACTTAAACAACAGCACAATACATTATTTTAATACCTAAAAATGACAACCCCATATTCTGTTTATGAAAAGTGGAAACAATTAAATTTACAGTTCTCTTCCCCTTCCCTTCCATTTCATACAAACACATTTACCTAATGTGCTAACCCTGGACTTCACTTGGTAAATCCAGGGGGTTTTAGAAGAACTCCGTTTTTATAACTATTTATCTGTTTTTTAGAAAAAAAAAAATTCATTTGGAACAGTATAATATTAAAATGACTTACTGTACAGAACTTTATTTAAAAAAGAAAAATCACAGCTCAAAATTGCTATTGGTAAATTCACACTCATTTACAAGTTTCATGTTTCCATGCAGTAATTTACTTGGATTTTCTTCTTTTTGACTGCATTGCACTGGCACTCGTTTCTGAAATCAAGAGAAGAAAAAAAGCATGGATACAAAGTCGGTAAGCCATTCACCAGAGGTGCACAGATTGCCCTTTTAATTTTCCAAAATCACATCGGAGTGGAAACCACTGCGGACCAGGATTTCCTCAGAACCGGGGCTGACTCTTCACCGGCCGTGACGCCGGTGGCCCCCGTACCACAACCGACGGTCAGAAGCGCTACCACACAACGGTCCCCCCACCTCCTGTCACGATGCTATTTCCAAGTGTGGGAAGTTTAAAGTTTATGAAGTCCTAATATAACAGCCTTAAAAATACACGTCATGTATTTTTAACTGTTCTTTAGTTCCCCACATGCCACAGCTTGCTCAGCGGTACCGCAGATGGAAGTCTCTGTGAACCAGCATCACAGTGCTGGGCACAAACTGCGCCCACTAGAGCCCAGCATCGTGGAGAGGGTGTTATAAAAAAATACTTAGGAAGGTATTTTGGACCCTGCCACATAAGTTAAGAATCTAGTAGTTTGAGTCCTTGGAAAGTCAGGTCATTAGAAAAGAAGTCTCTTCAGTGTACATTCTGACTCACAGAAAACCAGCGTATGCAGAAAGATACAAAACACTACAGAGCACTGCAGCCAAATGACCAGAAGCACCCACAGAAGCTGCAGTGAAAGGAGGTGACATTTTCAGTGCACTTACCAAGGCACTATGTTTCCATTTCAAAACAAAAAAAGAAAAGAGTAAGGACCAAGGGTATATGCATCTTCAGACTTTTAAAAAAGATGGTTTCCAAGGTTGGCAAGGTATCTTTGGCTCTCTACAATATTTTCCAAAAGCTATTAGAGCTGTGTTTAGTTTAAGAGTCAAAAGGGAAAAAACTTCCAAGACATTTGCAACTAGGAAAGTAACAGTACAACTCCATGGCTGTTAAATGTATCAAAAATCAACATTTCAAAATTTAGCAAACACAAAGCTACAGCAAATGCTGAAACAGCCCTTGCTGGAAGGGTACTCCAAAAAGGGAAAATATCAATACAGTACCAGTTTTCAGAAGTGAAAAATCTTAACAGGCACAACTTCTCATCACCAGGCCTCCCTCCAAACAGCAACACCACCTTCAAGTAGCTTGGTCAGGAGCAGCATTAGCTGCAGCCATCCCCGCTGCTGTCTCCATGCTTGGGAGAACGAAAAGGTCAGCAGTGGTCAGCACCTGCCCCAGACCCTTGTGAGTATCACCATCATCTTGTGAACATCACCAGCATGTCCCTCACCTGTCTCTACCCCAAAGCTGCACACTGAAGCGTGCCACGTACGTATGGACAAGGGCTGACTTTCAGCGTGTCCTCTTCTCTCACAGTTATCCTTCTGTCACCTTCTTCCTCCTGCTTAGCAAGGGAATTCCCATGCAAACCGCTCAAATTCTACTTCTATTTCCTTGCTGTATTTGAGTTTTTCCTAACTGCTATTTTTACAAAGATCTTCATCAGCCTCTACCTCAAAAAGTAACTTCTGCCAGCCCGCATTCTCTTCCACATGCATTAGCAGGTTTCTCAGGACACAGACGATGTGACTGTAGATGTCCAGGAGGCGGCCAGCAGGGACAAAACAAATGCACTTTCTTAAGCTACACATCACTAATAAAAAATGTAGAACAGAGTAGGCACAAGTGGCAAACCTCATCACACTTCTTCAGCTACCTCAGTAATCTTCCAGACTCTCCTCTTCCACAAGAGTCTTGTTTTGCTCATTTTCTCTACAGCTTGAAGGTCAGAAGTCGCTTGCATGGAGACAGGGCAAGCAAAGCCCAGGGCTACACAGTAAAGCTGCACCCGTGTTTTCCACCCTAAGATACTGCAGCAGCTTCAGAGACATGTTTTAAAAACAATGATTCTACTTACAGAGGTAAATGACTAATACAGTCAGTACAAAACCCCTCAGTGAGCTCTGGTGTTATTTTAATTTGATGTACTTTCACGTTCCCACATTTTCAGAGTTTGACATGCCACTGGTTGTCACCTTTAGGTTTATTTGTTACAGTATGTGGGGCAGCTCATATGTTTCGGATCCCCTTGACCTCAGGGAAGGTATCACCAAATCAATTTTACATTGGCTTCACATTTTTCAAACTTTTCTTCACAATCATGAAAGATAATTTATTTTTACAATACAGACTTAGATTCTTCTGCACAATCCTGCCACGTGACATAAATTTAATTAAATTCAGCAGCCACCAAAGTGCAGAACATATAGGTCCCTCCGTGTGATCTTTGAGTCACTGCACAGTTATGTATAGCTGGGAGTCTTCTCAGAAACTCTTAAAACGCAAATATTCTTACCATCAAAACTTTAGTATTTTCAGTATGGAAAATGGTTGCTGAATTCAACTTGACCTCCTTTAATAATAATTTATAATATTAATACCTCTTTGTTCTGTATCTTTAGAACATTGGTCAAATGTTGCCTCTTGATGGTCTCTCTCTAACCTTTCACACAACTTTTTGTCCATCAGAATTTTTCTGACCCTTCAACATAAGGAGCTGACACAGCTTCAGAAACGCAGAACGGCACCGTGGACTGTGCACTCCGCTCACGGCCGTGTACACACTTGGTTAAAGATAGTACCCTGTGTAGGAATAAGGCACGTCAGCAACTGCTAATGCCGTGGGTTAGCGTCTGTAACTTTAGGCTTTCCCGTGTTCTGGGGGAGAACAGCTGAGCCCTGTGCGCTAGCACGTGGCGCTCCCCAGTGCTCCAGGCTGCCACCCAGGCAGCGTTCTGAGCATGCCTGAGCCACGGCATTTGGCTTTGCAAGCGCTGACCGTGCACTTGGGAAGACTTAAGCATCTGTCTTGTGTCTTTCAGGCTTCACAGAGAGAGAAAAAAAAAAAAAAAAGTCACTTTTTCCTTCGGCACAGTCCTTTGAATGGCAACACATTTCTGCCAAGAGAATTCAACTTCAGCTAGGCAAGCTTGCTGCCACTATGTTGATGAGTGCTGCAGAAAAGCAGTTCCGCGAATTTAACCACGGGGAATCGGTACGAGATTTACTGCCAGGACAGACGCCAGGAGATACTTCAACACCAACCTGGGTCTAAACCATTGCAACTAGAGTTAAAAGCACGCAAGGTTTTCAAGCTGCAAACCATCGTTACAAGGCAGTTATCGACAGGGTTACTATCTGGGGAAGGCCGTTACTTGCTGCCCTCTCCAGAGCAATGTTGGCTGTGCATTTTACCTTTTGCAGTGCTGGACGCAGAGGCGGGCCTGGAGGACCTCTTGCGCTGGCCGTTCTCTACAGTTTCCTGTGAAGCGGCAGAATCCTCTGTTCTTGAATTTCTTCTACTTGGAGTTTTAGACTTTTCACAATTCTCTTTTGTCTCATTACTAATAAAGTGGGACAAAATATTTCTGATGAAGTGTAAGAAGAATTATGTTTTTCTATGCAACTCAGACAAGCTGGAGGATGGACCAACACAGGTACCAGTTCCGGACTATTAGCACTGAAGATATGAAATGCTAGAGATACCAGAAGTGTTATCAGATGAAGAATGACCTGAGTAAGCCAGAGTATAGTCCATTTCTATCAAAAATTATCAGAGGATACAGAACTGAGAAGTCCTCAAAGAGAATATTTTCAACATTAGAAGATCAAGAAATTAGATGCATTATAAATTGTCTGCTCTGTTTTCCACAGGTGCCACCATTACTGAAGTCTAGGAAAAGCAAACAAGTTACATTAGAGCTTGCTACAATATGGGAATACAGAGTTGAAACTGCAGATGAACGTCAGGAGGAATTACAAACTCTTCAGGGAGCACGCCAGTTTTGGTTTTACTAAAAAGACTCACTCCATTCATCCAAGTAATTTCTTCACGTATTAAAAAGCTTGAAGGTTTATTTAAAACTTTATTCAAGCTTTAAAGCTTGAAGTTATATTCTTTTTTTCTATAACAAAGTTTTTTCTGCTATAAATAAAAGTAATTTTAGGCAGTGTGGAAATCTGTGTTTCTTGTCACTGGGACAGTAAGTGGAGTGCTACATTTTGTAATTAAACTCCTCTTACTTTATCATTCTTAACCCTGTAAACTCACCCTGAGGTTTGGGTGCTTTCTCCTTAAAGCATTAATGCCAGGAAATTTCCAAGACTAAGTAGTTTTTGAAGAATAAGCTAAATTTATCTCCTGTGAATTCAAAGGCAAGTAATTAAATAAATTGTTCTGCTGGTAATGGAAAAGGAGAAAGAAAATTCACTTCATGACTTTTGTGTGATACTTGCAAGATTGCAAGAAAGGCTGCTGTAATCAGAGAACTGACTGAAAACACCCAGCGCAGACCTGTGCGTTAGAGGTTCCACTACAGTGTCACTGTTTCAGAGGAAATCCTGCTTTCAGAGGAAAAGCTACTACAAATACTTGGTAGTTTTACGTAACAGATTTCTGAGATAAAACACATTTTGTCAACAAAAGGAGAGACAAAACATTGTCAAGCAAGGAAACATACAGTAGAGGAGAATATGGAAGCACCATGTGGATTGTCTCAGACACAAAATAAGTACTGAAACCTATTTCCCTGTAAGATGGTATTATGAACAACCAAATCCCCCAAAGAGGTCACAAAGTGGTCTTCTGCTAAGTCACCTGGGCAGCTGGAACAGCAGCCACCCACTTCAGAGGATACCTGGAGGTAAGCAAACAGGCATCACCAGCTGAAGTTCAGTTATTGCAGATAATTTTTGCAGATTCTGGTGACTAATCCATAGCTTGGATTGTCTCATAGGAACCAACACACTGCTTCTCTCCTTTTATAGGAAGAAATCAAGTTGGCCCAAGTAAAAAGTATTTCTAGTGCTTTGTAGGTTGTGAGGTTCCTCTAGGGTTTGTACTGAATGCCGTTAAACTCCAGGAGCTCAAAGCTGACCACTCTGAGTTACCAGCCACCACTAGATTCAGTTTGCCTGAAAACTTTCCTTCTTTTCTGGTCTTGCTCAGAAAATCATCAGCCTAGAAAAATCCAAACAGAAATGCACTTGCAGTAATTTGATGTGCTGAATGAATCTGGAGAGCAGTCGTGCAAGGACACTTCATTTGGAGAATCCACTCATCTGCCCAATGTTGCACCTTCAGCTTTTCAGAACAATTCTACCCTAAAAAAAAACTTGTTGGTGACATTTCAGTTTGTCTTTGTTACAACTGGAAAGATCCCAATCCATGTGAAGGTAAACAGAGTTAAATGCTCAATTCAGAGTCACTCCTGATCTGAGGAAGTTGTGCCACGTCACCTCCAATAGCGAAGGCGACGCTGCTTTGCTGCCTGATGAACGGTGTCAGGGAACGGCACCACGCACCCTCCCCAGGGCATCGCTCTGCTGACGAGAGCGGCATCACAAACCCGGCCACTTGTGCTGGCACAGCTACCCCAAATCCTTACGAAGGTCTGTCACCACAGCAGCCTAGACTGTGTTCAAGAGCCTGACGAAACCCATCATCTAACAGAATCTAACAGAAATAGCTCATGGAAACTGTCTTTTCTTCTGGCAGAACACAACCATTTGAAATGTGATCTTTTGATTACTCAGTGCCTTAATGGGGACAAGATGAAGTTTCTACCTGAGTTTGTTATCAAGTTTTGGCAAAGTGTCAACAAGCAAACACAGAGGAAATCTGGAGAAAACAGTCATGAAAGCAGTAGAACAACAAACTTTATCAATATTTACTTTCAGAAAACAAAAATTCACATGACAGCTAAGCTGCAGGCTTTGGGGGATCTAGTTTTGACTTGTTTTCAGAAAATAGTGAACAGTTGGAACTATCAAGACCCTGTCAGGACATGAAACACTCAGGCCTGGAGAGATAAAAGGAAACACTGCCCAAAGCATGAAGACAGACTCAGGAAAAAGTTACCTTACATTCTTCATTTCAGCAATGTTCTGAAACATTCAACTAGCCCAATTTCTTAGCAGGACAGAAAGGGTGTGGACAAGAAAATGAAAAGCAGTAGCAGAAGTTGTGCAATTGAAGTAAAGAGTAAAGGACCTCCTCCCATGAAAGCTATATCTATTCTGGATCCACACAAACTATCTCCTTACCTTTGACCAGCAACTACTGGAGCATTTGTTTCAAGTTCTACAAGAGAAAAACATAATTTAAAAGTCTGCTGTAGAAGAACATACCTGCTGACAAGGCATGGCTATCTCACATTTTTCTCATTATGCATTAGGTCTGAAGAATAAACTTCTCTCGTGTGTTGTTTCTCTCAAAGCAAAGCCAGCTGACAGATCAAAGCACCACATCAGCCAAGTGCTCTTTCTGATCATGGCCTGCACCAGCTAAGACAGAGGAAAGTTGAAAGGAACTCTGCAGAAGAAAATTGTAAGGAAACTTCCTGACAAGGGCTACAGTCCTCTGCCTTTTTAAGCTTCCATTTTAGACGGTTTAACACTTCTAAAACTTCAAGGTTTTATTAGCTTTAAACCTTAAAAATGCTCATCTGCATCTATTATGCATGTAAAAGTTTGCCTTAACCCAACCACCTATCACAGCAGTATCTTCCAATACAAAGGAAGACAATTTTCTGGAGCCCAATTATACTATTTCTGAATTGGAAAAAAATCTCTGGGGAGATGATGTGAAGAGAAGTCTGAGCTGCTTTCTTTCTCTCTCCCATAGTGATTTTATACATACGGATCAGGTTACCTTTTGAGTTTTCACCACAATATACAGCTCTACTTCTCATCATCAGAAAAAGATTTCTGATCTTTTTACTGGCCACCTTTCAATTCTGCCCATATCCACCAGCACCTTTGTTGAGAGAGGGTCTCTATACCTAACCACAGCACTTCTTGTGAGAACCTGCCACTGGTTTAGGGATTACCACTGTACTAACTCACTGTTTGCTTGTCACGTTGCTTACAGTGTGCTCATCTCACCGTTCAACACCCTACCAGCTCTGGGACAGTGGTGCACAAAATGTGGCTTTGCCTTTAAGATAATTTAGCACCCGAAGTTTGCTAGAGTGAGTGTGCACAAGGAATAATAAAAAAAGAAAACAGATAGTATCTGTCCCCTCGTGGTAAGTACCCCTTAAACTCTGCATTGTTGGAACAGCAGACCCTTCAGTGTAAGCATACACAACACCCTCTGGGAAAAACAGATGTCTTGGTAACAAAAGAAAAATGGACTAAGCAACACAAGGAAAGAGTTACTTTTCTTCCGTCCCAAAATTTGAAAAGGGAGAATATCCAATAGTGAAGATGGGTAATGTCACTGCTTCCCACCCAGCAGGAACTCCCTGGTAGAGCCATATCAGATGTAAATCCATAGGGTGCATGAATGTGTTTTGTTTAGTGGAAGTTCAAAGCAAGCAATTTAATACAATTTTTACTTCCTGAAAGCCCTATTTCTAATCATATTAGCAAATTGATTCAGAGTGGCACTTCCCACATGCAAGTCCACATCTATCCATTTTCCCTACCCATCTTGGAAATTAGTTTTTAAAACACCACAGAACTGATGGTGAAACACCACAATAATAGATGGCGACGACGCCAAGTCATCTGGCAGGGCTCCATCCTTGAAACACTGCCAAGGGGTCATTAAAAGCTGAACAGAAAAAACAGGATTACAACTCTACAATTTATGTTCCCAGCATGGCTTTTGAAAATATTTTTCAATGGGTGGACTGTTCAGTGGATAAGAAATTGGCTGGATGGTCACACCCAGAGAGTAGTGGTTGATGTCTAGATGGAAAAACAGGACAAGTGGTGTCCCTCGAGGGTCTGTACTGGGACCAGTGTTGTTTAATACCTTCATTAATGACACAGACAGTGGCATCAAGTGCATCCTCCGAAAGTTTGCTGATGATACTAAGCCAGGTGGTGCAGTTGATATGCCAAAGGGACCTGGACAGGCTGGAGAGGTGGGCTCAGGTGAACCTCACAAGGTTCAACAAGGCCAAGTGCTGGGTCCTACACCTGATCCGGGGCACCCAGCATTATCAATATAGGCTGGGGGAGGACATGCTAGAGAGCAGTCCTCTGGAAAAAGACTTGGGGGTACTAGTAAATGAAAAGCTGGACATGAGCCACCAATGCCCAATAGAAGCCCAGAAGGCCACTCAAATCCTGGGCTGCATCAAAAGAGGTGTGGCCAGCAGATCAAGAGAGCTGATCCTGCCCCTCTACTCTGCCCTGGTGAGACCTCACCTGGAGTACTGTGTCCAGCTCTGGAGCCCCCAACACATGAAGGATGTGGACTTGTTGGAGCATGTCCAGAGGAGAGTCACAAAAATGATCAGAGGGCTGGAGCACCTCTCCTATGAGGACAGGCTGCGAGAGTTGGGGTTGTTCAGCCTGGAGAAGAGGAGGCTCTGGGTGGACCTTATAGTGACCTCCCAGTACCTGAAAGGGGCCTGTAAGAAAGCTGGTCTATTCACAAGAACTATTCATAAGGATTTGTAGTGACAGGACAAAGGGTAACAGCTTTAAGCTAGGAAAGGGTAGATCTAGGTTAGACATTAGGAAAAAGTTCTTTAATATGAGGGTGATAGATCACTAGAATAGGTTGTCCAGAGAGGTGGTGGAGGCCTCATCCCTGGAGATATTCAAGGCCAGGCTTGATGAGGCTCTGAGCAGCCTGGCCTAGAGATGTCCCTGCAGGGGGGTTGGACTAGATGACCTCTGGAGGTCTCTTCCAACCCAATACATTCTATGATTCTATGATTTTCAGAAAAACTCCCGTTTGCTCTTCACAAAACTTCAAAACTCAAACACAATCTATCATGACAAACCCAATCCCACCAGTTTATGACTGAGTATCTAAAAGCTGACTTGGTTTTTTTTTTTCATTTGTTTTAATTGGTCCCACACAGAATCTCCAACAAGGCTTTGGAGATTTCTAAAGCACAACATATCTAATAAGGAAAAGCAATCCCAAAAGCACAAATAATAAAAAAATCCACCCACCTCCCCCAGCTACTAGGAATATTAATGGATTATTAAATATGCATGAAAATAAATGCATTCTCATTTGCAAACATAAAGAGTTTAGTTCACCTATATTGTGCTTTTCCAAAGTAAGCTTTACCTGTTCTTTGAACAGTACTTTCTGATGTTGCAACTGAACTTTTTTTCTGTGTTAAATGTTGAGAGGATGCTAGAATAAAAGTGGAGGAAAAAGCATTATTTTCAAAGGGAGTCACAAAAATTTTCTGTCGTGTGATTGGGCTGCTTTTACAAAATGCTGTATCTTCCAGCATACTGTATTTTTTCATTTACAAATGCAATTTTTTCAACATACCCTCTACTCCCCCCCCTCAAGTTTAAAAAAAAAAAATTAAATTTGCAAACTATTCCAAGCAAGTTTTCTCAAACTAGAATAAGTAATGAAATTAAGTACCATAAAACACAGTTTTAAAGGTAATAGTTTTTGACCAGTTTGAGAAATTAAAGAAAGTCCTAGAAACTAAAGAGTTTAGTCTCTCTCAGTTTAATGCTCATTTCAGTAGAAGTACTGGGAAAAAACAGCATCCTTGTGTCCTGGCTTTGCTGGGATAGAATCACTGAATCCATTTTCTATTCATCAAAGCTGCATTTTTGAGAAGACTGCAGCACCCGATACAGTGTGAACAAAGTTGGTAAGACACTTTGGTTTTGTCTGTGGCCAGCCACGGTATGCAGGTCTCCATAGTGATCAAGGTCTTCAGCAGCAACCAAGGTCTTCAGCAGAGGAGTGAAAGCCAGGGCCGTTGATGTAAGCTGGCCAAGAGAAGTGTTCCATGCCATCAAACCTCACAATATGTTGGGAAGTTTGCTAAGGATGGCCACCACTGCTGGAGGGTCTCACCCCTCATCCTGCCCCTGAGGCCAACTCTCCTGTGTCCTGTGACTGCTGCCCTTTGGCTGGAGCTGTGGTGCTTGTCGGGCTTGACATCCAGAATTCACTGCTGGGAGTGCAGAGCTCACCACCACTACACGGAGCCAGTAGAGCTTTGTGTACATTTATATTGGTATCGGTATTAATATTAGGGGGTTTATTATCATTATTTTATTAAATCCATTTCCATTTCAACACACAGGGCTGTGCTGGTCTGAGCTGGAACAGAGGTTAAGTGTGTTCAGTGAGGTGACTCCTCAGCAGGGTCTCCTCTAGCTAGCAGCACTCTGCGGCCACCAGCAGATTTTCACAGCCAGGCTCTGCTGCCAGCAGTGACACTGCCCCAGGGTGACAGGTACTGCCAGGGGCTGTGGGGCAGAAAGGCTCTTGCTGGTACTTGCTGCTGTGCAAACTGAGGTCATTGCTCAGGCTTGTGCCCCACGTTGGGGTGCAGTCAGTGGTGGCACCAGTGGTGGGGCAGGGAGGGGTAGCCAGGGCAGGGGACTCCAAAGTGGCCAGTGAGGGATTCCAGCCCATGGACAATGTATTTAGGTATAAAGCTGAGGGGTCACCAGGGTCAAACCTTTTCTTCCATAGCTGGTGTTTGAGGAGGACTCCATCTGTTCTGCCTTCGATCCAAATCAGTATGTCCATGAATCCAGTTCCCATCTGCTGCTGTGTCCAGCCTGGGATTTCCCCAGTGCCTGCTGCACAGCATCAGGGGTATTATTGCCAGCAGGGGGCTTGGATTTGGTACTGGCTTTGTATATATTTGAATATATTTCATTTTATTATTACTATTTTCATTAAAGTTGTTTTAGTTTTCTTTTCCAGTCCCTAAGTCCTTCTCCCTTATTCCCTTTCTCTTCCCTTTTGGGGAGGGAGAGGGCTTAGTAGAGAGTGTCTGCCATTTGTCTAGTGGCCAGCCCAGCTCTAAACCTTGGCAAGGTCTCCTTTCCTTTTCCTCATTCCCCTTCCTGAGGAGCCAGGGAGGGTGTCAATGGGTGACTGAACAACTGACTAAACAGCAACACTTTGTTAATCAATTAATGCCCTCACTCTTTCAGTTAAATTGCAAGAGTGCATAATGTACTCCAGAGGCTCCCCTGAAGTCCTCTGGCAGTTAAGATGATGTGATTTAGCATTTCTTAGGCTGCAAACTTAAAAAATAAAATGGAAAAACAACTCTCGTTGGGCTAGTGCTTTCTAGTCTTCTCTTATATGTAATAATGAATTTACACAGAACATGATGACAAAAAGTTAAACATTCCTGTTTAAATGCAAAATATTCACTTCCATTTTTCACCTAACAAACCAGAATTCCTTCTGTGAAGCTCGAAGCAAGCATTTCTATTTTCTAGTGGCACACAGCTATGACATACATCTCACAGCAACACGGAAAGTCACAGTCAAGCTGAGGTTTCTCAGTTCTGCTGACTTCTGCGGCTTTTATCTTCCATGATTTTATCTTCCGTGTCTGAATTCACGATGTAAAACACACGGGATATTCAGATAGCTTACACTTCAAGAGCAACAGTTTATTTCCACAATAGATTAAAAATAGCATAAAGAAATAAGAGCAATGTCATAAATAAAGTCTGTCAGATGCTCAAATTAAAATAGTAAAGAACAGTTCAGATGTGAAGGTGTTTTATGGTTTTGGATTGGGTGCAATTCATTCGTAATCACTTTTTCAGGTATTTCTCTGAAATGAGCATTATGATTTTTCCTGAGACTTAAGGGGTTTTAGTGTTGGGTTGGTTTTAGGTTTTTTTGTCTGCAGGTTATTCAACTATTTCCCTAGAGGGTCAAGGTTATTCCAAGAAGGTACAAGTATTATTCGTATTGACTCAAAATACCAGAATTAAGTCAATAAACTGAAATCAGTTACAAAAGTAAAAAGTCTCTTGCAAGACTGAAGCAGAACACCAGTATATCTACCAGTATAAAAGACACCTTAAGTATTAGTTTTGTCATTACTGATACATCCACTTTTTCTCCCAACTTCTAACAGTTATGTGGAGTCACTCCTCTGTTACTGCATCGTATGTTCATGGCAAATACTCCATTTCACCAGTAAATGCAAACTGAAATAAAACCTCTGAAATGTGAATCTCGGTGAAACACAAGCCTGTGTATCTCTCAGACATTAGAAACCAAAAGCAGCTGTCAGCCTTGGCTACGGTGTCTAAATTTTATTACATTCACGGAAGAAAGCACCTAGGAAGTTTACAAAAGCAATCTCATTTCTTCCATTTACCCCGGGTAGCACCAGACTTACCTGAGCTTTGTAGCGGTTCCTGATGCGCTCCTGCTTTTTCCTCAGCCAGGCCAGCCCCCATCTGCTCAGCTGGCAAGCTGCTGTGGCTGCCGTCCTTGGTGCTCGGCGCTGCAGGCGCGGGGTCGAGGGCTGCGGGAGCGCTGGCGGCCGGCAGCACGCTGGGAGGAGGAGTGCTTGCTGATATGCCTGGAGATGCCAGAGCAGCAGCCGCAGTGCTGACGCTCGAACCGCCGGGCCCAGAAGTGCTCAGTTTTATAAGACTGGGTGCTGGAGGTGTCACAGTTTTATTATCTAGTTCTGCTGGTGATTGCTCTGTTCCCAAACTATTTGGGACTGACGTTTCTAGTCCCTGACCTTCCACTTCTCCATCCAAAGCATATTGCTCTTCTCCTTTCTCAAGGGAGCCAGTGACTTTCTTGCATGCTTTAGTCAGTAAGAGTTGGCCAATCTTGTCTACTTTTCCTTTTCCTTTACTTGATGAAACAGGACTGCGTCTGTTCCCAGATCCTGGACTACTTGTAAGAAGGGGTGAAAGAACAGGTCCAGACTGCGTTGCTGTAGCAGAGCACTGGTCACTCAAGCCACCACTTTGAGACAAAGTCTCCTCTGGGCTGAACTCTTTGACATGCTGAGCAGGAAGATGTGAAGGAACACTGGAAGAAGTTGTAGTGGGAGAAGGCAGCTGAACAGGAGGTGCCAAGGGATTAAGAACCAGTGGTCTGCTGGTGGGAATACTAGAAACAGGACTGCTGGATGATGTGCTGGGAGGAGCGGGCCCAGAGGAGAACTTTATATTCTGTGGTATATGCAAAGGACCGACGACAGCGACCGACTGAGGCATCAGACTAGAGTTAGAGGTCATCGGGGCTGCTGGAATTGTACTTGACTGAGAGCCCTTCATAACCTGAATTATTGATGATGAGTTTATAAAAACAGGTGTAATAAACTGTGGCCGGGCATTAGACTGAGCTCCTGACTGTCCCTCAGAAACCATAACTTTGTTCCCTACATTGGGCATTGTGACAACAGTCGACACTAATGTGGGTTGCAAATGAGATGGCAACGGTGCCGATGTATTGGCAGAAGATGTAATAGGGTTTGAAGTTACAAAAACTGTTATCTGGTTGGGAGGTAACGGACCTGAAATAGAAGAAGAGCTGACAGGCCTTTGCATTACTGAAGGAACACTCTGTGCAACATTTGAGTTTATTTCTCCCAGTTCCTGATGCACTGGATTTGAACTGGGCTCATTATTTTGAGGCAAGCTAAGGGAATTAGAAAGCTCTTTGCTGGTGGACGAATCTTGCAGTGGAGGAATGACAGCTATCTTCTTTAGCTCCTCACCAGTGGTGACTACTGGTGCCATCTCAAGACCAGCCAGCCCAGGGGGCTTAATGGTTACATTAGGAGCTCCAGAATTGTCAAGAAGTTGACTTAAAGAAGTTGGTGCCTCCCTCATAGCTGGAGATACCATAGTTTTACTTTCCTCCATGACTGGAAGCTTACTGGTGTCTAAGGCTTGCCCATCTTTTTTTGACTGTTCTTCTGGAACCAACATTTTCATTTCTGGAGTAGGGATACCTTTGAGTTCAACACTGGGCTGGTCTTTGTTACTTTGGACACCTTGTGCAGTTTGACACTCGTTATCTTGAGGCACACTAAGGCTCTCTTTATTGTCTTCAAGAATGCCGGTCATAGCAGGTACAGAAATTGCAGGATTCTGATTATTTAACATGTTATTATTTTGAAAACTTGTGGTCACAGGTGTTGGCAAGGAAGAGGGTCCAGCCACCATACTCCTTTGTAATTCCATGTTCTGCAAGAGAGATGGATTTTGAGGAGTTGTCAATGATAATTTAGCTGCTTTTGAATTCTGTCTGCCAGGGCTTGGTGTAGTTTTTCTGCTGGACCCAGGACTGGACCTTCGACTATTGCTTGGACTTGCTCTCTTTGTTCCTCCAGCATTGGTTTGTTTTCCTGAATTAATGACCATTCCTTCCAGCTTGTGTGACTGGGGAGTAGAAAAACTAGATTGACTGTTAATTGTGAGATTTGACGGGGCCTGTCCAATGGCTTTCAAAGTAGTGGGATTAAGACCCTGCTGATCAAATCCTCTGTTGAGATTAGGCCTGGGAGGTAAAGGAATATTAATCTGGGGGGGGAACAGACCAGCAATAGAAGCATTGAGTCTCTCAGGAGACAAGCTGATTTCTGATGGTTCTGTGCTAGGGGGACGGTTATTGGGAGTCTGAGGATAGTATGGCCTTGGGCTTGCTCTGTTTGGGGTTTTAGGCCTTGAAGTTTGTGATGGGGTGGCAACATTTGGAAAATGGTGTGTAAGAGTGCTAGGCAGAGAATTAGACTGCTGTTGGGGACTTGCACCTTGGGCAGCTGTAAGTGGGGACAGTCCAGGTTTGGGTCCCGTCATCATTAATTGGTTCTGTGAAACTACTAAATGAGATGTCAAATTATTCTGAGCTCCTGATGTTGGGGGGCCTTCAGCTCCACCTCCTTCTGCAAGGGAGGGTACTGATGAAACCTCTCCAAGGGGTGAGCTGGAAGGATTCTGTACATTATCTGGATAAACCAGTTTTCTTGCATTATTTCCCAGAGGAGGATTGCCTGGTAAGGAAATTCTCTGTTTATCAGGAGATGGAGGCACTGATCCAGGACCTTGGAGGTTCACCACTACTGGCACGTTACCACTCTGCTGCACTGGCATCCGTTGAGCATCTGGATTCAGAGGCCCTCGAGGTGGGTGAACTCCTTGTGGTACAGGAAGCCTGACCGATTTGGGGTCCTGCTGCATCATAAGCATCATCATCATCTGCTGCTGCTGCTGCGGCGTTTGTGGTGGTGCCTGGGCTTGCTGTGGTGGTGGCTGCGGCTGCTGCTGAGGCTGAGGCTGTTGAGTATGTGGCATGAGTTGAGGTGGCATCTGCTGAAGTGGTCTTTGTTCCACCGGCTGAGATGGATAACCTAAGACGACAGGGTGATACATTCATTAAAACCAAAGAAAGATCAGAGAAAATAGCACTTCTGTAACAAATATGATCAAATAGAAAGTACAGCCAGGAGCCTGTATACCTCACCCAAGAGCCACACTAACGAAACAGGCTTTACAAATAAGGGCAAAGATTTCACTATTGCACTTAATTCTTAAGAAATACTTTGACTTGATGTGCAAGTGAGTTGCATGACATTTCATTGGAGATCTCTTAGCACATCGTATCAGCTACTAGCTATTACTCCAGATTCCTGCCACCTGAAAATCTCTGCACTGCCCACAGGCTTGCTTTCACTTAAAAATGCAGAGCTGGACTTTCATTAATTAATACTCTTTAAAACAAATTTAAGGGTTGAGAGGCCCAGTGGGACATGGACTAGCATACCTAGCTACAGTAGTGACATTTTTCAGGGTACAAAGTAGAACCTGGCATGTATTACTTGGGCAAAAATGGTGCTGAGAACCACCCATGTAGTTTATAAAATTCTCTTGCAGACTTTGAATTTAATCCTCCTTATGTGTAAAGGATAATACAACTGCAACCTCTGCTTCTTAATTCTGAAAAAATCAGCTGACTGTTAATGTTAAATTTCTGAGGCATCCATCTGTGCTACAGTAAGAGATAGAGAAATATTTATCCATTATGTTATCACTGAATTACTCTACGGTATTCAATGACACCTGCAGGATGATACATGAGAATGTGGCCACCTCTTTGTTTTGACGTAATTCAAACAAACACTTAAACAATGGTATCAATTAGTTACCAGAGGGAAGAAAAGTTTGGGGCTTGAATGTGTGATAATGCAATTAAAATAGGACTGTCACAAAGATCAATTCAAAGCTCTCCTGTAATTAGAACATTCAGATAATTCACAGAAAAAATCCTACTACCTGGTGGCCTACTTGCAAAATCTGGAAGTTTAGGGCCTGAATTATCTAAAGTAATTCCTTGTTCTCCAGACATCGATGACTGATCGCTCTCCTCCAGGCCAGCTGGACGTGGTTCTGAAGAACTGAAAGAAAAATAACTGCAATTAAGATCCAGCCCTCACATCAGTGTTTGACTTCTGCTTCCATAACTAAGCACTCGCATCATTAACTCCTAGCACTTCTCACAGACTTGAAAGTAACTCACTAGAATGTGCCAGTACCTCTGGTATAAGATGACAAATTTGAATGCAGAGCCCAGGTCTGCTGACAGTCACTTCTGTGCCTTAAACACTACCAAAAAGGAAACAAGTTGCCTGGTGCTCTGGTGATCTTAAACATTTCTTTCCTTTGTTTCTACCTTCAATGTGAGTTTTACAATTAGGAGAAAGCCAATGGGTATTTCAAAAGAGATATATGAATTAAACAGGCTTTGCTCTAATACAGCTGTGATATCTGTATACATAAGTATCAAGGGTAAATGCATAGGAATTTTAGCACCATTTCTTCCAGTATCATATGCAGAAGTGACCAGCTCAGGGTATCAGAGACCTCTGTGAAAATCACAGCAAAAATGCACTGACATATCAGGAATTTTAAGTCCCCAACCAGAGCACAGACTCCCTGCCATGGGCAAGGACACCTCGCACTAGACCAGGTTGCTCAAGGCCCATCCTGAACACTTCCAGGGATGGGGCATCTACAACCTCTCTGAGCAACCTGTGTCACTGTCTCACCACCCTCGGTGTAAAACATTTCCTCCTTTCATCCAGTCCAACCCTGCCCTCTTTCAGCTTAAAACCGTTACCCTTCATCCTATCACTACAAACCCTAATACAGAGTCCTCCACAGCTTTGCTGTAGGCCCCTGTAAGTACTGAAAGGCCACCAGAAGGTCTCCCCAGAGCCTTCTCTTCTCCAGGCTGAACACCCCCAACTCTCTAAGCCTTTCTCCATAGGAGAGGTGTTTCAACCCTCTGATTATCTTTGTGGCCTCCCCTGACCCCATTCCAACAGGTCCCTGCCTCTGCTGTGCTGAGCACTCCCAAGCTGGCCCCAGCACTGCAGGGGGGTCTCTCTCCCCAGAGCAGATCCCTGGGAGCAGAGGAGCAGTATCTCCTTCCTTTAACCTGCTGGAAAAGGGTACCAGGCAGGGATGCGATGCTGAACATTACTGAGCAGTTGGGGATGCTGAGGGTGAGGATTTCTAAGAGATATTGTCAAATGGTCTGATAAATGGTGTCCTTCAGTAGCATTCATGGAGAAATGTGGCTCCTTGACGGTTTTTGAACACCCGACTGAATGCACCAAGAACTGTGTTTCTGGCTGGGTGTCCTCAGGCCAGTCGTGGAACAGGAACAACTCATGTCAGCAAACATCTCACCATCAGTAACCATCCAAGGCTGGAACAAACCATCTGCTACGGCCGTGGGGGAACAAGAACCTCTTCTCGTGGTGCTTGTTTAGAACTCGGTTCTGGTTGCTCTGGGGCTTATCTGCTGCCAGCAAAGGCTCAGATGTGGGGAAAAGGCTGGGAAGAGGAAGGTACTGGTCGATCAGGGCGACAACGGTGAGCAGCTATTCCCACCGTGGTCACAAGCATTCCCACACTTCATTCTCCACCTGGCCAAACTATTGGATGAAACCCATAGAAAGCCCACAGAAGATCAGCTGCTCCAGTCAGCGGCTCAGAGGCAGAAACCCAGCTCTGTTTGTCTGTGTAAACTTTGCTGCCACGTTTCCCCTGCCATGAACAGCAAGAGGAGCCCAGGGAGGTGGTTTCAAAGGCTGACACACCTGCTTTGTCTGTGTCACTGTTCAAAGCAGGAGCTGCCACTGGATGTGGTGTGAGATGTGGTGCTGCTGGGGCAAGAGAAGCAGCCAATTCCCCGCCCTTGTCTGCTGTGATATGAAGAGGATGGAAGGGGATGGGGGGAAAAATGGGGTTGTGCATCTGGAGGATGCTTGCTTGAGGTGGATTGAGGTAAGGAGTCGGGTGGAAACAAGGAGGAGCTCCTCGGTCTGGTCCTTGGGGGTGGTATTGTACCCTCAGTGACACAAAGGACCTTTTCTGCTGTGAGATGCCCTCCTTTAATTCCCATATATTGTGAGGAATTATATATATTCCCACATATTATGTGGATGTGGTTTATCAACACCTCTGCCAAACCCTTTGACCCCACAGGAGTCAGGCAGGAGAAGACAAAGCCATAATAATTTAAAGCTGAAGATGGGAAACAGAAACCTCTTTAGATATACTGGAAGTATCTTCACTACCTGGGGCCATCAGACAGAGTGTTGCAGCTTGGGGACTGTGCTTAGTTTTGGGTTCTGCAGGATAAAAAAAGACATTGAGGGTCTGGAGTGAGTTCAGAGAAGGGCAACAGAGATGCTAAAGGGTCTGGAGAAAATGTCTCATGAGGGAATTGGGATTGTTGAGTCTGGAGAAGAAGAGGCTGAGGGGAGACCTTATTGCTCTCTACAGCTCCCTGAAGGGAGGTTGTAGTGGGGTGGGTGTTGGTCTCTTCTCCCAGGTAACTAGTTGTAGGACCAGAAGAAATAGGATCAGGTTGCACCAGGGGAGGTTTAGGTTGGATAGTAGGAAAAATTCCTTTCCTGAGAGAGTGTTGAGTCCTTGGAACAGGCTGCCCAGGGAAGGGGTGGAGTCACCATCCCTGGAGGGGTTCAGGAAACATCTAGATGTGGCACTTCATCACATGGATTACTGGTCCTGATAGTAATTAGTAGATGGTTGGACTTGATGATCTTGAAGGTCGTTTCCAACCTTGATGATTCTATGAGTTATCGGATCTTCAGGCTTGCAGCACCAGGAGGGATGTTGGTGCTCCCAGTGCTTGAGATCTGGTTGATGGATAAATCTTTCCCAAAGAGCCCATTTAATTCCTACAAACTCCAATCCATTCAAACCCAAAGCTCCTCTCTCTCCAGATAGAGCTATTTTCCTTCACGTGTTTTCTCCTCGGTGCCCTCACAGGGTGGTCACAGCCCCGTCACAGTCAGGGATACCACAAGGTTCAATGCTTCCCTTTGAATCTGAGCACACCCAAATAACTAACCAAGGCTTTCCAAGGCCAAGTCTGCACGTAGGCATTTCCCAAGGTCAGCAGGAATGGACCTGCTGAGCTGAAGGCCAGGAGGCATGGTCTCCTCTGATGTCCTCCCTTAGGCAGCCCAGAGGACCACGCTCAGAGACCCCCATACACTGCCCACCACTTTCTCTAAGCCCCAGTACACTGTTTTAGAAGCCTCTGTTAAACACACACAGAGAAAATAAAAGAAACAACTTTGGTTAAAGACTCCATCTGATGAGGAAACCACCCCAGCCTCAGGTCCCACACCCATAATTACCTTTGCTGTTAAATGCTTGCGACCAAACGTGCCCATCTTTCATGTCCTGCCGTGTGTCCCTGTATCTCTTGATAGTGCCTCGTTAATGATAATCACTGTGTGCTGGAGAGAACGAATAGGAGGTTTATTCAGGGCTATCTTTGTAGCAAAGCTCTGCCCTTCACAGAATCCCAGCACGGCAGGGGTTGGAAGGGACCTCTGGAGATCAGCTGGTCCAACCCCCCTGCTCCAGCAGGGTCACCCAGAGCAGGGGGCCCA
>WTSP01000284.1:0-16199 GCA_025331215.1 Actenoides lindsayi | reverse complement strand
CATCTTGCCGCGCGCCCTCACCAGATCTGGAACTTGAGGAGCGGCCCGGTGGCGTAGGCCATGCGCAGCTTCTTGGCGGGCAGCCCGCCCTGCTCCGCCGCCGCGCCGCCCGGCCCCGCCGCCAGCGCCCAGAGCGCCAGGGCCCAGAGCGCCAGCGCCAGCCGCAGGCCCAGGCCGGGACCCGTCGCCCGCATCTCGCCGCCGCTGCCGCCGCCCCGCCCGTAGCCGCCGCGCCAAGGTCACGCGAGCTCTGCCCCGCCCCGCGCAGGCGCCACGGGCACGTGAGGCGCGCCAGGCCCCGCCCCGGTGGCGGTCGGTCCGGGTGCGGGTCCGGGTCCGGGTGCGGATGCGCAACCATCGTCCCGTTCCGCTGCCTCCTGCGCTCTTGGCATCACAAAGAGGGGACCAGAAAAGTACAAATTACAGTAAAAAACTGCCAGAGCCACCCCGGCGGCTGCGGCCGCTGAAGCTTCGTTATCCTTAGCAGCAAATGAGCCTTCACCCCGTTACTTTAAAAACTCTGCCCTTGCCACAGAAGAACATAAGTGCTACTTATTATTAAATGCTCTTTATTTTTACCTACATCCCGTTATTGCATAAAGATCACGTCTTTTTAAATAAAGCTATCAAATGGGTAAACTTCACCCCCCCGCACGCTCCAGCCACCCAAACAAGGGAAAGAGAAAACAACAGGCAGTGTCTGTTCTTCGGCAATAGGCTCCAGGGACACGAGCGTGTCTGGCGTGAGCAGCGGCAGAACTGGCTGACGGGATCTGTTACTCGGGTACAGTTTCACGTGCACAAACCCTTTGGAAAGATTTTTCGAAATGCAAGTGTGCAGCAAACCTGCGGCCACAGTCATCTGCTGAAACATTTCTTTGTGTTCAAGGTAACACAAAGGATGTTTTTCACAAGCTTTGTGCTAACGCTGCGTTGGGTTTCCATGAAGTTCTAAACACCCAGTTCTAGGTCTTCCAGTTCCTGAAGGAGAGCAGTTTCTTTCTGAATCTTCTCCAGCTAGGAAAAAAAAAAAAAGCACAAGATGTCACAGATGAAGTTTATTATAAATGAAACTTGAATAAGCTGCAGACATCTTAACAGTACCTGATTCTTCTCTAGCTGTTTGCCAGCAGCTGCTTGTTCTTTCAGCTGCTCAATTGCCTTTAGTTTCTGTAAAGGAAAAAAGCAAACAAAAAAATGCATTAACACAAAAAAATTGTTAAACTCAGAACAGAAAAAACAGCCGTAGAAGCTCCTGCTCTTGCAGTTGTCTGATTTACCAGGAGGCAGGTCTCTGTATGGAAGGCACATTTCATTTAAGCATCTCCAGACGCTCAAGCCAGAATTTCGCATCAATAAAACATACTCCTCTCAAGAACAAACCCTAGAGAACAGAAGCACTTCTCCGTCTCTGCAACAAACATGCCATGTCTCATCCCACTGAGGGCTAGATCCAAAATCAGAATTACTCCACTATCTCTATCCCTCTTCACCACGTGCTTTCCTCAGAAAGCCTGCAATATTTATTAATCCAGACAGAGACCATAAGAGGCAGGAGGCAGCCAAGAGCAACAAAACCCCAACTGATTGATTATACAGAAATGGGAAAGATTCTCTCTCCTGAGCAAACGACTTCCATTCTGAAATTACTCAATCCAAGAATTTCCAAGATTGGCAGTCAACTTCACGCTCATACTCTTTAGAAGTTGGGGAAGAAACCAAAGCCACATATCTTGGTTCCCTTCTCAGATCCAAGGCCCAATAACCAAGCAGCCCACACATGAACACACCTTTGAGTGTTCTGCATCCCCCATCCTCAGCTGCAGGACTGGGCACACGTGCACCAGTATTCCTAACAGGAGACTGGAGAGCTTTCCTGTGCGCCTCGCCGCGCCTTCTACCCTGTCCAGACACTGCTCTGGCAAGATCTTTAGGAGTGATGGCAAGTAATGACCTCGGGGCTGTCTCATGAGGTGGAAAAGCAAAGGAAGATGGTTTACAGATTCGGGGAACCACCATCCATGTAATGCTGTCCTCAAGCCACCCTGCAGTCAGACCAGACCTTACGGACCAGCTCTTAGGGAAATCTGCTGTTTGTTAGGGAAAAAAAAATAAATAATTTTTTTAAATCCCCTTGCCTTTTTTAAATTCTTTATCTTCTTGTCAACTTCGGGATCTCCCGATGTAACGGCAGGCGCAGCGCTCCGCGGTGCATTCTGCGATGCTGAGGACTGTGTGGGTTCCTGGTTCGCATCAGCCTTGGCCTCCTGTAGGCAAATAAACTAAACACGTTATCTAGAAAATACCATTGATTACAAAGGGACTAAAAGGTGTCTTTAATCATTTGAAGAGACCCATTTAATATTTCTTCTTCCACTAGTTTGCTGGTGCATCCAAAATGTGTTGAGACTTGCTTTGATGTATTGCATTGCCTATATCTATCTATATATCCACACATATATATATGCTTTCCACAAAAATTAGGGCTATCTGTAACAACTCACATGCTGTTTCTTGTTCAGTTTCCCCTTCAAGAGACATACATAGCAGAGGGAAACATTAATAACAGTAACATGACAAACACATACACTAACGTTTTAGAAAGTAGACTGTGGGTCATTGTTTCCAAAGTAAAGGAAAGGCCTCAAAATCAGTACAAGAAATTTAAAAAATATAATAATTTTTATTTAAAGAAATTATTGCTTCAGAAGTTTGCAGAAACTGGAGGGCTAACACCAAAAGCTGGCTGTTACCTACCTAGCCAAAGAACAGCGAGCACAGAGGTGACACAGCAGAGGCTGCCTTGGCCTGCCCTGGCAACACACCTCAGCCCTGACCTGCTGGGTGGACACAAGGCAGCCAGCCCACCCTTACCTCTCACCAAACCCTGACAAACACCGTACGGATCATCTGAAGGTGAAAACTCAGAACTACCTCATCTCAACATTGATTTCAGCTAACGATCACAGCAATAACCAAAGCTGTTATTTTTAAGTCATCCTTTTGCACCAAAGCCTGCCACCCTCCGGTCACTGCTCCGAGACTTGTCAGTGCTGCCTGTGAAAACTAATTAACGATACCCTTAAAGAGCTGCTTCTGCAGTACCTGTTTAGCAGCTTTCTTTGCTTCATGTTTCCTTTGATTTTTGAGAGCTGTTTTGGAGAGTGGCTTGTCGCTGCTTCCCGGCTGTGGTTTCATGTTCTGAGGTGGCTCATCCTCATGCTGCAGGATATGTAAAATTCACAGTTACAAAACCCATATTCCATGGTGGCAGCTGTGTTGGTACAAAAACAAAGACCAACCGTGAACACCCAAAACTACTTAAGACAACACCATATGCAAAGATAAACCATAAAGGAGAGGAAGGAAAAAAAAAGAAAGAAACAAACAAACAAACAAAAAGAAGTATGTGTCCTTTTTCTTTTGAGTAGCAGAAGACAGTGTAAGCAGCATTTCTAACTCATCCATTCTCAAGTTTGGACAGGACTATTCTGTACATCCTAAAGATTTCCTGGATTTCTGATAAAATAACAAAACTATCACATTTTCTATCTTGAGAGGAAATAAAATCAAAGAGGAATAAATCAGCACTAATTGACTGAAGCTTGGCATTATGCTTTTGTTGACAACTTCAACTCAAACTCCTATTGACAGGAAAGGAAAACCAAGCTGTTGGAAGGGGAGATGGGGAGGTTCTTGGAAGGGTTTATTTAGCCTTTTGCTCTTTTTAAGATAACTCTTAATTGAGGAGCTAGTTTGTTTCGCTGCATAATGAGAAGACTTCTTGCCCATGTAAGAGAATTGTTTTATTTAATACATTGTGTTTCTACTACCTGATCGTTTGCAAAATCAGCCGTTACCACGATTAACAGATTCCTCAGGAGCCAAGCAGCAGTCTTTAAAAGCACAAGGCTCAAAAATCAAAGCTCTCTGACACTTAAACATCAAGGGTGCAATTGTTAAATGTAATTAGTTACTACTCAGCCTACTTTGAAAAGTTGCAGAAAAGAAACTAATTGGACAAGTAGGTCACTAGACTGAAACCTGCTCAAACTGCAGCTCACTTGCTAACAATTAAATCTGTTTCTAGCAAGTAAACTTACAAAAAAAAAAAAACAAACCAAAAAACCCAACAAAGCAGCAGCAAGCTATTGGGAGGACAGTCTGTGCTCCCATCTATCTGGGTTTAGGCTGCTAAGTCAGGTCACCCACGTCAGAAGTTTTTATCTTAACTAGAGTGTCCAACTTCACCGCAAGCCAAATTGGCAGTTTGTTGTTCCCATGCACACTGTAGAGCGTTCATAAAGCTTGCAAATGACTTTGTAAAAGGCGACTATTTGGACCAAAGAAGTTTCAGTTTTCTAGCAAAGAGGGAGCAAAGCGTCAAGAGGATTATCAAGGAAACCTCTCAAAAACTCCCACAACACTGCTGCCCATCTGACTGCTCTGCTAATGTCTCATTAAATACAACGGAAGGGAACAATCCAGTCTGTCTACGAAGCTACCTACTTACAAGCTTGGAGCTTGTCACAGGTTTGTTCCTCAGGGCCGGTGGCCTGTACGCCTGGGCAGGCTTTTGATCAGCACTGGGCAGCTCACTCGGAACCGCCTGGTACTTCACCGCTTTTGCTGGGAACACGCCATCCAGGTAGGGCTGCCAGGAGACCTGCCACATCTCTTCGTTGGACGGGACGTCGTAGCTGTGCAGCAGAGAGCCGGTGTAGTGCCATATCTTGTAGCCGTTACTGACGCGCAGCCTGGGAGCGCATGTGGCTGTCACGATATGTTCCCCATCGGGACACCAAGCGAAGTATGTGGAATCCGAGGCTACCGGTTTGGAAATGAGTTTGTAGTTTTTAACGTCCCACACTTCCATCTGTCCCCTGAGGTTCCCAAATCCTGCCAGCACTAGGATGTGTCCATGGGGGCTGTAGTAGGCAGCATTGCGAGGACCGGTTCCAAAATCAAACACAGGGTCACATTTCAGGTTAAAAACTGTTGCTTTGGCAGGCATAAAACCATACACAACACAGAACTCCACCGAACTGGGGTTCCAAACAACATCATAAATAGGACCATTTTTTGCTAAAAGGAAAAGGAAAATATGCAGCTGTTGTTAGGAGACTGTATCTTTTCAGCACAAGCAAAAATAAAATCAATAGCGATACTCTGTGCTTTGCTAAAGAGCTGTGATCTAATTACTGGCAGTGAAAATGAATTCTGCTAATAAAGGAGGTAGAAACAACGTTTTATCTCCTGATAAATTTGTTTATGGTTTGCAACAATAACTGCAGCCATTCCAAATTACCTCTCTGTAGGGTCAGCATCAGCACTTTAACTGTAAGCCTATTTTTTCATGAAAAAAATTCCTTTATTTGTTTTCCCTTGTTATTCAGGTATGATCTCTCAGGACCTTCTCAAACTGTCCCACTGGAAACCTGCAAAACCAGGAGTTTTATACCAGCTGGACACTAGTTGGTCTTCTTTAAGAAACACTGCATAGTTGAGAATTGTAGAGCTAAGAAACATTGATCTACATTATCTTTGGACCAAGCTCATGCACAGTATTTTGTAAGACAGATTTTAGAATGAGAGCACGCACAAAAAAATGTTTTTACACATAATGATTAAAAGTTGATACTGTTAGAAGCTATTCTGTGGGTTAGAACATTACAAGATACTGAAGAATGATGAATTAATGATGGAAAATCATGTAAAATGTACAAGAGTAAATAAAAACCATAGGTCATTATAACTCTTCCTAATCTGGATGTCTTTACATGTATTTTGGATAAATGCCAAGTCCTTTACTGACGATTCTTAAATCCAGACACTGACCCAAAATATCAAACTGATATAAATTGTTCATTCCTGTTGTTATTCTGAGGCCTCATTATCTTTAGAAACTAGGCTGTGCAACCACACCCTCTGTGTGTTTGCCCCTTTAGAACTTTTTAGATCACATTAACTAAACGCAACCACAGAGACAGAGGTCTGACAGAAAATGAGGTTGCTGCCCATTTCATGACAGCAGGCAGCTGAAGAGATGAGGGCAGCTTTAGATGGGCTCCAACAGCCAAGGCAAAGGCTGCAGCTGCTCCCAGAGAGATTCCAGACACTTGATATTTTCCCCCAGTGAAGTTAGCAACAAAGGGAAATGAGGCACAGTACTGGCTACAGCAGACAAACTGGGGATGTTTGCCCCGTCAGCACTAGTATTGAAGAGAATGTATCTACAACACGTAAGCACAGGTAGTCTACATCACTCCATCCCTGGGTTTTGAAATACTCCCAACAAACTGGCCTCTCTGTAATAGCAAACAAGGCAGATGTTTAACAAACAGCAACAGCTCAAGATAATGAAAAAATACCACTATGGGAAAATGAATGAATGGACTTCCAGTTCAAACAAGACACTGACATTAAGAAAGTCCACTTTCTTTGCCCCTACATCTCATTTTTGTGTCTTAGAACACTTTCTATTTTACAATACAAAATAAAGGAC
Source organism: Actenoides lindsayi (assembly GCA_025331215.1). Lineage (NCBI taxonomy): Eukaryota > Metazoa > Chordata > Aves > Coraciiformes > Alcedinidae > Actenoides > Actenoides lindsayi. Next base: position 9,694 of record WTSP01000284.1, on the reverse strand, counting down.
TTCTATTTTCCAATACACTTTGAAAAATTGCTCTCGCTCCACCCCAATTCCTTGAGTAACAATATCAGCTGCATGTCTGGAAGTGCAGGTAGGATTATTTTGTTTGGTAACGCACGTTCCTGCCCATGTTGGATTCTCAGACGTTAAGCTGGCTCCACTGTCCAGGGTGTTTCCTTAGTAGACATGCACAATTCCCTTCCTGTGCACTCAAACACCCTCCCAAGCAAATTACTTGCATGTATTAGCTGAAAGAATATGCTCTCTGCTATTAACAACTATACCAAAGACAAGATAATCCAGCTACTAAAATACTCCCCATCTTACCCCAGAGTTTAAAAAAAAAAAAAAAAAAAAAATCTGGTGAAAGATTTTTGGGTTAAGTGTAGTTAATTTTTTCTTTTACAGATTACTTTATTACCCTAACAATGAAATCCCTCATACATTAAGCAAAACCTGGTGAAACAGCAACTCCCACTATCTAGAGCTGTAATACAAGGAAAAAATGCCCAAGAGCTACTCACGCAACTGCACGACCGCACTTTCTCCATTTGTTGCAATGTAGTGCAGGGTTTGCTCTCCGTAGTACGAAGCACCTGTTTTATCCACCTCTGTACTGGCTATTACCAGCACAGCAGTGGCTAATGGAATAGAAGAACAGGCACACAGTTAGTGCAAATGATGTATTCCACAGACCACCATCAAAGAGAAATTAATTCAGTTGCGAATTCTAGTTAGTTACTTGTGTAACAGGGCTGTTACCATTCTCTTCTGAACTGTTTTTTTTCTAACTGTTAACCCAAACGGAACGAGTATCTTTTGAAAAGTGTAAGCTAAATCTACTCATTCACCACTGAATTACGAGAAAGCAATCATGCTTTTGCAGCCACAAAAAAGATACTCATTTATCAAAGGCAGGAACCAAGCATCCTGATCAGTCCTGGAGTGAAATGTTTGCACAACAGCCTTCGTATGCACATCTATTTTACCCAAAACCGTGTGCCCACACCTGGTTGCTACATGTATGTAAAACCTTCCCTGCGTTCCAATCAATGGGGACTGAAGTAAAATGGTTGTCGCAAGATTATTCTGAAACAACTGATGGCTAACAAAGAGCAAATCACACAGAGGACTGTGCAAGCCAGCTCGATCGCGATATGCCCACATATAGATGATTTTACAGATTCAGAACAGTTTATGCTCTGGTATAATCTTATGTTTACAGACTAGCTGTGTTATCATCTCAGACTGCAAAATTAGATCTGAGTTTGCTATTCAACTGCAAGATTTACCAGCAGAGAGAATATTTTCAATTACAATGTACCAAATCATGGAAGTCAACACAGGAAAGTTACGAGCACTTCAAGGCACTCAGAATCATAACGTTGCCACTGTGTTAGCGTTTGTGGCTAACTCATCCGCGGTATTTATCTGCACATGGAAATTAAACGCAAAACCCACACAGTAAACAAAATAACTAAATCTAAAATGGGTGCATTATAAAAGTTTAAAGATACGGCTGTTGTACCTTTCTTGTTCCATAGCATTGTCACCTTGTCAGCTTTAAAGAAACTTTTATTGGCTAGTGCAGACTGAGGGCCGCCGAAGTTGGGGTACTGATAGAGCCTAACGAAGGACGGAGCACCTTTGCTGCCTGGAACGTACACAGCCACCTGGAACAGAGCCACAAGACCTTACTGCAGGTGATGTTCTCAGCAGCACAGAGTGTATTCACCGCTCAATATGTTGTACTAAAATCACAGTAATTTCTTGAAGGGAAACACCACCAGAAGTACCTTGGTTGGCTGTGCTCCTGGAGATAACACAAAATCACTGACTTTCTGCAAATGCAGTTTGTTTGCAATAGTATCTGCAAAAAAAAAAAAAAAGAAAAAAAAGTTGCCACAGATGTGATGATGTTAGTGACAAACCATGTTAGTCTGGATGACTTAACTGTACCTTTTTATGGGTCTGTTCCATGGATAATAAAGAACAGTATAAATGATGACAAAGGATTTCTTTACTAGGCAAACGACGACTGCCTTCCCATCTCATCACACATTTTTATTTACAAAACCAACTTGAACCAAGCCTAGGTATGAAATCCACTATTTAGTATTTGGAAGCTTCGGAGCAACACATGAACACAGCTTGTGTTTTAAGCAAGGTACAGTGTTCTTCATCTTATCTGTGCTGACCTCAGAGGAAGCAGCATCTGTCACATCCAGATAACATGAATCACTACACAGTGCCAGGGGTTCTCCCCTCCAGCTTCCCTGGATGACTCTTCCTGATGGGAAGCATTCAAAAAGGCCAACATTCTGAACATTGTCCTTTTACACAAACAACTTATGGGGAAACACAGCTTTAAAAAGTAAATGAGCAGCAGCAACCCACCACCTCATTCCAGCAAGGAAGCCTGTGCTGAGCAGCAGACCTCGTGCTGGAACAGACATTCCACACTTCCAACCATAGCTTCATTAACATCAGTAGGGCTAATTCTCAGGAAACTCCATCTCTCCTAGGCTGTATTTTGAGCTTTCAGAATAATTCTTGTATCAACTTTATATTTAAAACAAAAGAAAAAAACACCAAAATCCAAAACCATGCCATTGTTCTCCCCACCCCCCGTTTTCATTTATTCCTTTAAACTTTTGTTCCAATTCATTCTTATCTTTCTGCTTTTTTTCCCCCCTTTCCCTTTTCAACCTCTATTGACTCCAAATATTCTACCACTAGTTATAAATTTCCTTGAAAAGAATGCTTTTGCTTCACAACTTCATTTTTGCCATCAGTATAAATTTTCTAATAGCTCATTGACAGAATACACACAAGCCAAAGAAATAGTCATAAACCACATTCTCTACTGAAAATTTCCTGGATCTCATTAAATGAGAAATAATACAGGATCAGGCATCTTTAATTGAAAATGAGATGTATTTCTTGCTAGGTAAGTCACTGAAAAGATACACAAGACAGTGGAAACGTACTCCAGTAAAACATAAGCATTCTGAATTCCAAATTGAAATAGAATGGGAGCATATTTAAAATCAAAGAAAAAAAAAAAAGAAAAGAAATCTGAAAATGAAAACACCTACTCAAAAGAAGATGCCTATGTAGAAGGCAATGAAAAGTACAGAAATACTTGCGTACTGAAGTTGTTGTTCTCAAAGAAGTGCACTTCATTGTTCACATTCCTGGCACAAATGCTTTCATCATCCGCCCAGCAAGGACACCTACATTTAAAGAAAAGAAATTAGAAGCACTGAATTATGCTCACCTTTAGCAGTCTAGAATTTTCTCTCCCTCCATTTTTAGAGCCAAGCAAGTTCAAACATGATACATGTTTCAAATGGACAAATGGCATCTGCATAGTAAAATATATACAACTAGAGGTAGCTACTGTCTCCCCACCTTGCTCTGTGGTGCAAAATGACAGTGGATTTACACTGAGAAAGAGAATTCCCACTACATACAGAGGTACTTACAACCATAAACACTTGCCTACAGCTGGCAGCATTTTGAAAGCCATCACCACACTAAAAGCTTAATTTACCTGCATCGGATTTTGGAAACCACGTTTCTTTGTAAACAATTAGCATCTGGAAATCTTATTTACCAGTTCTGCATCTTTTTCTGGATGAAAGATTTCAAACATTTTCCTGTTTTCACCTCATGAAGTTGCAGGTTGGGCATCCCTGCTGTGCCATCTTTGGCAGCTGCAACAAAAAGATAGATTACAGCAGCAGTCTCTGGGGATCGAATCTGCCTCACCACCATCACCTCCCACCTCACGAGCTTACAAGCAACCAAACATGCATAAACTTCTTACAAGAAGCACCCCACCCCCTGAGGGACTAAACCCATGGCTAACAATTGCTTTACACATTAACACAAGTCTTTCCGTGGTCCTTCAGTCTGTAGAAGGAACTAACGTTTAGAAGTGGAGGGTTTCTACTCCCATTACAAGAACAGGACGACCAAACTAGGGCAGCTTCTTTACTGCATTTTTAATCAAAATCAAGAGCTGTCCTCTTGGCAAACACTGAAGGTATGTTCTCCACTCCTACACTTTGTTCTCACAAGAACACAATGCGTTTTGTGCATCACGCTGTGGTCACAGCTCTATCTGCAAGCCACACAGAATGGTTCTGCTGGTTTTAAACTCCCTGTGCCTTCCTACTCACTCTGGATACCATAGCTTGCCTGTTTCTACCAGTGACTGAGAACAGACCTCCATGCAGTTCTCCAACAGCCCACAGCTGGCACCCTATGCTGACCTGTCTCACCCTATGACCCACCCCAGATCTCTTCCCACACGCCCAGCCTATGGCCAGCCCTTTCTGACCAAGGAAGCAGTCACACTGTCTACTGCAGACACACAACTTCAAGGAGACCGAGGCTTTGTCTGAATCAGAAACTTGAACTCCATACGGAGGCAGGGGAGAGAAAAAAGCCCTCTGGACTATAGAGAACACTCAAGCCAGCAATGCCCAGTGGAGGACATGACTGGTCTGAGACAGCTGACAGTTTTCCTTGCTGACATGAATATAAACTGCTCAAACAGCATCTTACTCAAACACGCTCTCTGCACTAAGATCCGTTTTTAGAAACGTGATTGCCTTTATAGAGTAACTGTCAGCACATGGACTCTGATGTAGTGCTTGCAGGAATGGTGAATACCAGATGCTTTCAGAAGATGGCATCCCTCCCATCTCCACTATACATTTAATTACCCATATCCTTTTCTGTACACTTTCTGTACTGCTCATTTAGCCAATAAATATGCTACAATGACAAATCAGGCAATGGAAAGCCTGCAAATGGAATTAAAACATGCGGTGACCCCGTGTACTTTTGTAGCTGGTAGAATACTCACTGGCATAGGGCTGCCACGTCACCAGAACGTTATTCTTTGGCGAGAATTCAAGGCAAACTGCCTTTGGAAGATCAAAAGAACGCAGTAACTCAGCACCGGTGACATTAACAATATTTACTCTGGAACCAAAAGATGCTATTTCAATAAAACATGCTTAGGACAGTTAATTAATAGCCAAGGTAACTTCTCACATACTTGACTCTTCTAGATCTGTGCCAAATTTGGACAACGTTAACAGAATTAGAAGAGTTTTTTTCCCCCCTCCTGCTTTTACTCAATTTTGTTAAGAACACTTTTTAAAACCATCTACCCACGCATACCAGAAGGTGAGTGAAAGCACTGCTTAAAACATACCGCACATTTTTATCGGCAACATTTAAACTCTGAACCAGAGGCAAAATATACTGTTGGTAGAGAGTCCATCCACACTGCCTGAGCAACAGCCAACCAGAAGATTAAAACACTCATTCATCTCACACGTTTTTAATGGTCTTCTATCTACAAGGATACAACATACAAGATCTGGGCTTTTTGAGGTTGGGGGATGCAGGGAGACATGGACAATAAAAAGCAAATGTCAAATGGCTGAAGAAGCAAGGTCAAGGAGCACCTCTGAATACCATGAAATAAAAACCTGCCACATACGGAATCCAACGACACAAAAAAGATCACATCAAGATGTGTCTAAGCCACTGCTGTTCTCGGGAGCTGCATTAGGAGCCTGCTCCTCAGCACCTCACTGCCCGCTCCCCCTCAGAGATGCAGGGGAACAGACAGCCACCCACAGCAGAGGCCTGTCAGGACTTGAACAATTTGGAATATTCTCATTTGAAGTGCAGGTACCTGGAGATGCAGCATGGCTGTTTAAAAAACATTTTTCCCCACAACCATTTTCTGGAAATGGACCTTTCCAACTGACAGAAATAAAGTTTTACATGAAAATTTAAGTCTAAATATTTTGGACAACCCGAATCAAAAGTGAAAGTAACAAATCCTACATCAACGTTACCTACTTTAAAAGCAACAGTTAAGTGGCATTACTAAATAATTTTGCAGACTTTTTAATCTGTCGACATTGCAGAAAGAACCTTCTCACCCTGTCAGAGCAGCAGCCCCACCATACTCTCCCATGGAAAGAGCGATCTCTAGTGAACTCTGTAATGTACCCGGTCTATAAAAAAAGAACCTTGTGATGTCTGTACAAAAGATGCACAGGCTTGTCACTTTCTGTGAGCTTCACCAATTGATCAATCCTGGAAAACCAGGTACTGTCATACTGGGAACTATGAACAAAAAAACAAAAAACAAAACACACACACACACAAAACAAAACAAAAAAACCCTCCCTCCAACAAATAAAGCCTATTTAGATTGCACAGGAATGGGTGCATTATAAATATGTAAAAACCAGTAAATATCTGATGCTCAGGAAACAAAGCCGCCACTGTGAATAATGCAAAAATAAACTGCATTTAAAGGGTGTAAGCAAACACTCACATTAGCAGCAACAGCCTTTACACAAACAAGAGTAAATGGGGCTTAACGGAGCCGCTTTATTTAAGACAAACTAAATGATTTATGTCATAAAATGCACCAACTTTTCTCCATTGCACCAGGCAAACAGGGAACCATCCTTGCTAAAAGCAATAGCTTTGCAGTTTTTTCCGGAGTCCCTAAAGAAAAAAGAAGTCCACGTTAGCATTCGACCACACTGCACAAGTTAAGGTATTTTTAACAACACCAAAAAGCAACACGCCAATCGTCCTGCTGCGCTCCCGAGCAGCGCCCTGTAACAGCACAACCTGCTCTGCCATCGTTCGGTGCTTACCACCCAGGCAGCGAGCAGGCAGGCAAGTGTAAAGCCTTCAAAACCACCAATTTTCTGAATCAGACAGTAAGAAGAAATTCACTTATGTTCATACCTTTTTTTTCAATTCTAGAGTCTACCATTCATTTTACAAAGTTAGTTCTTTTGTGCAAGGGATCAGAAATAGCACGAACAGCGGTACCTTTGAAATGCTGTGCTCTCTGTGAAACTGGGAGGCCCATTCACCATGTAAAGCCCTTCGGATCCTCTCACTGCAAGAGGAAACAAACAACTGTTTATTTCTAATTCAGGAAATCGTTCAAAGCAAAAGCTTTTTGTAATTTGTGAACATGGAGACCAGCAGACACGTGTCCGCTGCCTGCATGTGAGTGCAAACGAGAGAGGGCTGTAAAGGGAACTGGGAGGCAGCGGGTGCCTGTGGGCCCGGCTCCATCCAAGGCAGCCGCGGGACTGCGGCACAGGAGAGCAGTGGGGACGGGGATGGGCTGAGCCATGAGCTCCCTGCTTCAATCATCACAGCCCTTCCTTCCCAACTGGTCTGTCCCTCTGACACAAGAGCACTGGTGCCAGCGCAAAGAGGGGAGCAGAAGTGCTACTGAGGGCAGCGGGCAGGGCAGGACAGAGCCAAACCAGGCACAGGGCAGAGGGGCCGAGGTGGGACCCCCCTGGAGCCCCCTACCCCTGCCCCACTCCCACAGGGCCAGCAGCACCAGGCTGTGAGTGTGTACGGAGGTGAGTACCTCAAGGACTGTGACTCACAGCCCCTCTGGACAGCCTGCACCGTGTTCAATCGCACGGTGAACTCTTTTGTCTTATGTTTCAGCACAACGTCCTGGATTCCAGTGTGAGCCTGCGGCCTCTCGCCTCCCCACTGACTTAATCTGGCAGCATGACCTCCAGCTACAGAGGAGCTGCACCTGAGTAAGGAAGGAGGGTGGGACAACACCTCGTCCTAGCCTGGACAATGGTCCTCAGCTCTCAAACCTGCTGCACTAGGCGCTTTCACAAAGCCCAGCTTGCATCAGCTGAAAATTGTTCCGCACAATGTTCTTGCACAATGGAGCTGAAAAGGGCTACCCGATGCCCCCCCAGCAAGGATTAGCTGCCTAAACACAGGAAGAGAGTTTGCAAAGACAGATGATGTCAGACTGATATTTTTGCTGACCTGAGACAGAATTTGCCCTGTTGTTAATTTCAACACTGAAGTTCAACTGGAAAAACAGTTTAAATATCATTCCTTTTAAAGATATTGCTGTGCTTACGGCACAAGAAAACAGACAAGGAATAAAGACAGATTCATGCAAAATCAAGCAGTTGGAATTCTTGCATAGTGAATAAATCAAAATTTGTCCAGGTAGTTCTATTACAAACATATTAGAATTCAAAGTTAAACCACAAAACGGGCAGTTGTAACGCAGCTGTTCACTGTGCTTGATGCATTTTCCTGTGACGCCAAAGCTGCCTCCTGAGGTGACAGCTCCTACTGACTCAAGCAAGCAAGGCCTGCACCAGCTCAAGCTGCAGGCTCTGCAGCCGCATGGCTCGCACGAAGCGATGGGGCCTGGCAGCAGAACAGCAGCACTGGGATCCATGTGTGGAGGTAGCAAGGCCTGGACGACCGTCGCGTCTGCCACCGAACGTCCTCACGCCACCCGTTTAACCACCACGTGTCCTTACTGCGCCTCTCTCATAGCTCTTGAGAAAGTAACAGATGGAAAACCTTTTAAGCAGTAGTTTACTAGCCTGCAGAAAACACCCCTGGGGTAGATTTCCACTCCCAGCGTGCTCTCAAGCGCTGTACTTCCCCCAGAGGCATGCTGCAGCCCTGCTGCCCCTCAGGGGTATGTGCTGACAGCACTTTATACACAAGCTGCTTTCTCCGCACCCCTGCCTTCAGTCTTTCTCCAGGTCCTCCCTCACACTACCAAGAAAAATTAGGATCTAAATTTACAACAGATTATAGAGAGCAGCACGCAGTCTAAAATGCACCCCGAACAACTGCAGTCTCCAGCAATGATAAATATGCCAGTACTGAAAGCCAAGAAGGGAAAAATACAGATCCCTTATAGCACAGACCACTTCAAAAGTGAGAGAGGGGGGAGGGGGGGGGCGGGGAGAGGGACCACTACAAGGAACTCCACAAAACAGAGTGATGATCCCACAAAGCGCGATGAAGGTGCTTCAGTCCGCTCTGAGCTCCTGGAAGCTGCTCTGCAGTTCGCAGCAGCCCCGCTGGAACGGTCACTGCAGCCTGCGAGTCCCGAGGCTGCCGCTGCCTGCGCCGAGCCCCAGGAAGGTCGGGTCGGGTGGAGGGGCCTGCCCCGCTCTCACCCACCGCCCGCCTCTCCTCTAGCACAGCATCTCCGGGAGCGCTCTGCTCTGCCGTTTACCGCTCGGGCGCACGAAATAATCAGCAGAGAACAAGAACAAGCTGCAGAAACCACGGCCCCGAGCGCCTCCCCGCGGCGGGGCAGCGGCTGCCGGCGGGGGACGGAGCGGGCGCACGCAGTGGGCAACCCCGGGGAAGGCCCGACCGCAACCCCGCCCCTGCCGCGGCCCAGCGCGGCCCTGCCCGGCCCCCGGGTGCGGCGCGGGAGCCCAGCTCGGCAGCCAGAGCAGAGGGCGCCGGGATCTGGGGCCGGCCGCGCGAGACCCGAGAAGGGAACCGGCGGAGGGCACGGGACCCGCCATCCACCCGCTGCCTCCCGCCCTCGGCCGCACCCCCGCGCTCGTCCCGCCACCGCCGCCGCCGCCGCCCGGACCCGACTCACCCGCCAGCAGCGGCGTGGGAGGCGCCATCTTGGCGCGGCGGGTCCGGGTCCGGCTTCCGCTTCCGGGGGAGCGGCGGCGCGGCCGCCCCAGAGACGTCCACGTCGCGCGGGGCGGGGGCGGACCCGCCGTCGCGTGACGCGAGGCGTCCGTTTCCGCCCGACGCGGCGCGCGCTGCCCCGGAAGCGCTGCCGCCGGGCGCGCGGGTTGGCGGCGGGCGG
>WTSP01000283.1:0-10000 GCA_025331215.1 Actenoides lindsayi | reverse complement strand
CATTGTCTCTCTTCTTACTTTTTACAGACCTCCACGTTTCCGATTCCATTTTCTTCTTTTGGACTGTTCTATTTTTCTTGCTTACTTGTGACTTGCACTTAGTGCTAAAATGTCAGTCTTATTTGTGCTCAGCTTGAGGAAGGAAAGTACCCGATAGCTCCTCATCACCGCCCCTCTGTGCTCCAGCGGCCAGCTTCCAAAGCAGGGACGTCAGCGAGGGGGGGAGCTACGGAAGGTCCCAGTTCAGGGAGTTAATTCCATTTGCTGGAGAGACCCAGTTCCATTTGCAACCCTGAGCAAAGAGCTTTGACTCTTCTGCAGTTGTTGGAGTAACGATTTCCCGGCGCACGGCTCAGGAACGCTACACCAAGGCAGCATCCCCAGAACCTTCCCCCTGCACCGCAGCGCTGGAGCCAGCGCTCCCAAGATGCGCTTCCTCTAATCGACGGACACCTCCCCTGACGCTGTTTCTGCAGCGCGCTTGCTCAAGGACTTCTCAGCCTTGATATTCTCAGAAGGGTGTAACTCTATCTACATATGCATGAAAATGCACTGAACTTAAAGAGCGCGGTCAGACGTGATGTTAATGGAGAGTCTCCTCTTGGCCGCTCTGCATCCACCACCTAAAGACCACAAGAATGGATCTTCCCCAGGAAGGAAGAAAATACTGCACCCCACTTCCAGTTAAAAGCACCAGATTTGCCTAGCCATGGACTTATTTGTCTCCGTAAAGTTCACGCATAAATCTCTCGAGGCAGCAAGAACCCATCACAGACCGGGTAATGCACCCGACTTCTCTTGGCAGTTCCCTCCCCCTCCACCCCGCTGCCACCTTGTCCCCCACCTCCCCGAACACCGCAGCCCAAGCGTGGGTGCCACGTACTGGCTCTGGAGCAGAGGGGCTGGCGCTGGTGCCGGTGCCGGTGCAGCGTCCCTCACCTCCGACGTGCGTGGCTGTGTCCCTGCCCGCAGCGTTACCGTGCCATGACAGCCACTGGCACTGGCAGGACACGTGTGCCTAACAGCGTGACATAAAGTTTTATTTGCATCATTATAAGCAACATAGTGTGGCTTTAAGGAGCGGGGTGTGTGGCACACAGTGGGTCAGGGCAGCAGGGAGGCCCCCAGGCACCCCTCGCCATGCTGCTTTGGGGGACACTGGGTGCAGCCTGGTATCACTGGATCATCGAGTGGTTTGGGTTGGAAGGGACCTTCTACAGATCATCTCATTCCAACCCCCCTGCCACAGGCAGGGGCATCTTCCACCAGACCAGGTTGCTCCCCATCATAAGTAAAGCCCCGAGACCTTGCAAAGCAGTGCTGCGGTTGGGGGCTCCAGGCGACGTGGCAGTGCCACGTGCCCGGTGTCGCCAAAGCTGGGGGGCTGCAGCAGGTCCCTGGCGAGCGGGACAGCGCAGGCTGCACGGCGGTAAATCAGGCGAACGAGGTCTCCGCTTTAACACTGCAAAAACGCACACTTATGTAAAAATATGATCAAAGTTTTATACATGTAGAATTTCCTAACAATAAATCACATAAATGGATATCTACACTGGGTAATAAAACTGAACAGATTCTAAACTGATCGGTAAAGTTGCTCATAAATTGTTGGTTTTAGCAAGCTGTAAACAAAAGCTGTATAAATACCGAGTAAGCCTTATAATGTAACTAGGTACACAGAGAAGTGCTCCAGCTGCTCTGTTCTAAGAGAAAACGCACTGGTTTTGGACAATGTTTGGAACTCTTTTGTTATTGCCCAGCATAAACATTAGATCTCCTGCTTGATATACTGGCAACAAAGGGAGAGGAAGGAGCAGAAATAAACGCTGGTGACTTTCATGGTGTTCTCCTTGCAGAGGTTTACACGCCATCATGTACCTCGCCGTGGTTTGATGGGGCTGCGCAAGGCACATCTCTCCTCTGTGCTGTCTGTATTTTACTTAATTGCATCTCAACAAAACAAAGAAAGCACACACACACTCATGCAAACCATGCACTAAAGGCAATACTTACCTGATAGGGACAGAAACTATGCGGGATTCCCAGCCCAGAAATCACAGAAGAGTACACTGTAAATTCTCATATTTTTCGAACGCCCGTTTCAGTACGAAACAGAAATGGTCATTTTAGCTGCCTGTCCGGGGGTGAAACACAGAGCCAGCGAGCCCCCAGCACCAACCCGCAGATTAGGTTACCAGCACAGAAGGCTTGGAACCTGCCAGGGAAAAGCCCTTCCCAGAGCGGGTGCTTCAGGTGGTAAAGGCAGAGATGTCAGCTTTGATTTGAGCTAACAGAAAGGAATCTTTGGATGGAAAAGCTCCAGGACCTTTGAATTAAATGAAAGACCAGAACACTCTACAGAATGTCTGCAATAACAGTCTCTACAGAAAATTATGAGGAACTACATAAATCCACCCTCTTCCTCTTCACACAGGCTCATTAAAGCAGTACTGACTCTCTGGGCAGCTATAATTCTGCTGAGTGATACCCTGGAATCACCCTGTCAATACCCAGTGGTGTGCTGCCTCTCCAACTATCTGTGCCCCTAATATTCCTCTCTTTGATGGGATTTGCTGACCTTTAATCTGATGCTAGTTTACTCTCATCACTGAAGTGCAAGTCAGAGAGCAATAAAACGGCAACCTCACTGATTCAAAAGGGAGAGCTAAAGCGCCACTAACTGTGAATCTAACCTTTCGTAATGGCTCTCCCCTTAAAAGGGGAAACATGAAGTGCAAGGCAGCTAAAACAAACAATATTTAATGCTGACTACAAGATTTATTGCAGCCCTCTTTGCATGAGTATTAAATTGGAATTTCAGGGCTGTAAACTGAGGAAGAGGAGAGGGACAGCCAGTGCAGACAGAGCCACGGCCTCGCGCAGCAGCCTCCCCACGCCACGGGCACCGCCAGCACCGAGCAGAGCCGGGTACGGCAGCTGAAAGGTGCGGGCAGCGAGGTGGGGCTGCCCGGCCCGAGCTGTCTGAGCACAGGCCTGCCCCAGCGGGCAAAGGGACCCGGAGCAGCGCCAGGACGCGCCAGGCCTAAGCTGCGTTCCTGAGGCGAGGGAGACGCGTGCGCAGGTGTGCACGTGCAGCTTCTCCCAGGGTGCCCGGCACTGGAACTGGTGCTGGGCGGCACTGGAACTGGTGCTGGACAGCCCCGTGGAGCAGCCCTGGGCCCTGCAGCCGCGCACGGCGCAAGCTGCTACAGCACGGACCTGGTCGGCCCCTCACAACATCCCACGCCGCTGTGGGATGTGCAGAGCACCCGCAGAGTCATCGTGGCCCTTAACCACTGGCCAGGGCCATCGGGAAACAAGAGACCTCGTGCTGCTCGAGAGGGTAAGGGTGAGGCTGCCCAGGACAGGTCCCTGGGCACAGGCAGCAGAGGACTGAGCAGGGCCAGGGGAGGGATGGGGAGCAGTCTGTCCTGACTGAACCTCCCCGGCTGGGTGGCCCCATACTGGGTCTCACTGGGAGGAGGCACACATCCATTGTAAGAAGGAAACCAGGTGGAAACAGAGATTATTCTCAAAGTGCTGGTGCTCTTCCCCGGAGGAGCCACTGGGGGCTGTCACACGGCCTCTCCCCAGCTCTCAGCCCTGAGCATGGGGCAGCTCCAGCCCTCAGCCAGGGTCCCCTCGTCCGGCTGTGCCCGTCACCATCTGGCAGTGCCAAAAGAGCCGCAGCGATGGGTAAAAACCTGGAGAACGGCCTGTCTCTACACGCGCCGCACAACATCTCCGCCCATTCCTTTATTCTTTCCATAAACCGCAGGAAATAACGACTTGCAATGCGAGCAAAACTTCCCAGCGGGTCCGTGTGCTTTGCCCGTCCCAGAGGAGCTCCTCCCGGGCTGCCCAGCCGGGCGCTGCAGAGGCACACGGCCCAACACCACGACTGTCCCTCCTGTCAGTGCCTCAAAGCCACTGTTCCCAGGGCCAGCGCTTAGGGAGTGTGACCGGTACCTCCCGCAGCGTCCCGGGCTGGCAGAGCGCGTGCAGGAAGCAAGTGAGTACAGGAGGCGAATCTCACCCGCTGTGTACACACCGCTCAACAGAAAACACGCCGGAGTCACATCACAAAGTAAGAGAAATTATTGCATAACAAATTTCTCTCTGTCTCTCTGGGGAAAATAAAGACTGACAGCTTTGGGTTTAACAGGTGCTGCTGGAAGATGAGCTACTTATTAATACTGCTAGGAAGGAAAACGATGATAAAAACTATAATGTGATTAATTATTTATGTTTACGAGAATGATTTTTTTAAGAGTTACAGTTTGTCATGCAAATCGCCCAGGCTGGTTCGCCTCGACGAGTCGCACCCCAGAAGGTGCCCGAGGGCTCTTCACAACACGTGCAGCCTTTTCCACGGCACGAACGGGCAGCAGAGCCAGGGCCCGGCCGCCCCAGTGCTCGGCCTCCTCCCTGCCCCTGCAGCGAGTGCTTCGCTGCCAGTGACAAACGCGGCGGTGGCATTTTCAGAGGCAGAAGAGGATGACACAGAAGTTTCTCGTCAGCGCAAAGGCCAGGAAAGCTCCCGCGGCCGCTTCCCGCCTGGCGCGACTCCTCTGCTGGCACACCGAAGCCGGAGTGCGGCAGGGAAAAGACTCGGTCCCCGCCGCGGTCCCCTGTCCCCCTCCAGCTCTGAGGTGCTGCCGGTCCCTGTGGAGACGATGGCTCCATCCCGTCCTTCAGCAGAGAACGTGGCAACCAGCACCGTGGCACCGGGATCCCACATCACGGAGCCGCGGCACCGGAACCACCAATCCAGCCACGGATTTCCACGTAGCAATTACTGCACAAAACACCACCCGGCGCTTCTGAACAGAAAACGGGAAGCGTACATTTGCAGAAACTCACAAAGACAGACTTTGTCAAACCTAACAGGCACTGATAAGGGGAGAGCTTTTATAAGGGATACGAAGAGATGTATCAGATGAGAGCAAGTCTGAATACAAAACAGTATTAGTAAAAAAAAGAACAAAGAAAAGCCCTGCTCCGTGTAAGAACTGGTAATACATTAAAAATTTAAAACCTGGCACGACAAATCTGGATACTTCCTGCAGAAGACAACTGATATTAATGAACAGGCCTGTGCATTCATTGTCTGGGATCCCAGAGGAAAAAAATAATGCTGGTTACACTGAATTTTTTAAAGAGAAATTCTTCTCTGCGCAAACAGCTCCTCTGCCAAATCACCAGATAATTCCTGGTAGTTTTAACCATCTAAAAACATTCACCTGCCTGAGCACTGGATTCACATGAACATACCTCACTTCTCCATGCAATTCCTCAGCACGGGACTTCATCAGAGCCCGGCTTCCCCCACCAGTATCTAGTCATTCAAGAAGAAGCACTCAGGTTTGGCTCTCCTGCCCCTCTCAGCCCCAGATAATGCAGCTCCCTCAGGACAAAAAGGGGTTTGGTTCCTGGAACATTTGACTCAGCAGCACTTGAGCAAGGCCGAGGGGAAGACAACATGGGGCTCCCATTTGCACGGGCCCCGACATATCCCGGACACAGGCCCCAGAATTGCCAGCCTGGATTCGGGGCTTGGTGTCACTTCTGTGGCCAGGAAACAAGAAGAAGGTTGGGAAATGCCGAACGGTGCACGTTTCTCTGCTAATGGACATCAGTACCAATAATATCTAGGGTGTGATGAAGAGCAGGAGAAGCACTCAGTGGCATTTTCACTTGGTTGACAAGCATAATGTGAAAGCCTTCGTGGGAAACTTCTCCAAGTTGTGTCATAAGACCCAAGTGGCCACAGACCATCAGCTCCATGGAAGGCATCGTGGAGAGCGGAAACATGAACCAGAGGGAGCAGACGGAAAGAGCGCTTTGAAAGGAGGAGCTGGGTGAAGCCCGGGCACCCGAGTCCAGTGATACACAAGGGGCTCAGCCCCTTGGCCAAGCTGGCCACACCAGTCCCAGCTGCCCAAAGGCCATGCCTGAGCCTCAGCTTCTGCTGCTTGTTCTCAAAGCCCACAGGGCTCCCCAGCGGCAGTGGCTCTGGGAGCACCCCACCCTTGTAGCGCAGTGCAAACCACAGGGCAACCTAACGAGGGCCCGAGGACGGCAGAGCCCGTGGCTGTGCGTGGCTCTGACCTGAGCCGGGCCGCAGAGTCCCCTCAGCCAGAGCAGCGAGCCTGGCCGGGCCTGGGAGCCACGGTGGCTAGTGAGGGACGGAGGCACCGGCAGCATCCTGCTCACGGGCTCCGAACGGCATCTCCCTTCCCTGCGAGGCTGCGGTGCTGTGTAACAGCCGCACACTCCAGCGCACACAACAAGCAAAAGGCTCATTGTTATTGCTGTTGCTGCCGCACTCCTTAGGTGGCTGGGTGCTTGGGTGGAACCCTACCTGCCGGCAGCAACGCGCGCTGGAAGAGGCTGGGAATATCAGCAGCTTATACCGGGGTCACCCGTGCAGCGCACAATTACGCCGGGGTGAGCTGTGTTACAGGGAATGCCTCAAGTTTTAAACTGTCATTAGAATATCGTGGCCTGATTTTAACAATACAGCAGCGCTTCTAATGATCTTTAAGGTAATTCGCTATTCAGACCCCAAGCAAAAGATGCAAATGTACCACTGAAAGCTCCTTATTAAATACCCACAGGCTACAGTTCTGTACAATAAGTGGTCCAGGTCTTTTTAGAACATCCTAATTAGATGAACAGAGATGCAGAAAAATGCAAAACCAGGTCATGCAGCAAAAATGTTGGGGGGAAAGAAAAAGCTGCAAAACAACCCCCCTCCAAGCCACTCATTAAATACCCTCCCCCACTCCACATCCCTTATTAAAACCCTTGCAGTGTGACGAAGTGGAGCCAAAGGCTCCCAGCCCACCATCGCTCCCAAAACAGAGGTGACTGTTATTGTTAAAGTTAAGTTTTCAGTTCATTGCCAGGGATATGTCTAAGTGATGATATAAATAATACTATGAATAATACATTAAGCAAAAACCCCATCTGAAATTAAATTTGCCTTGGGTTATCTCCCTTTTTACTATATACACATACAGAATTATTATGTGCTGGGTGCGGGGGGGGACGCTAATATCAAGGTAACACTTTTTCCCCCTTTGAAAGGAGCAAGAATTGCTACCCACAAAAAGCTGCTGTCTTACACCAGAGAGATCAGGGCAGAACTTCCCTTCTCCCTGAAATAAGGGGATAAACTTGGAGACAGGTTTCAGGGCTGATTGGAAAGCTTCTCTCCAGCACAGCTCAAGCAGAGCTCTGTGCTTCGGCCTGGTGTGCCTGCATGCGAAGGAACGTGCAGCACCATTTTCAGTGCACCGAGGTTCACCAGACCCTCCCGCCTGGCCTCGCTGGGATAAAGCACTGTCAGTGCTGGGAGCCGGTCTTACATTTATTTGATCTTTATGTCTCCAGTTTAGCTCAGATGAGTACCAGTCCTTTACTCACTGTCTCTTTAGCATTTAACGCTGACCTTGCTTTGATTTCCAAAACGTTCCCACCACGGCCAGTGTTTGCTCACACTGGGAGAAATCCCAACTGTATCTGGACACTGGACAAAGGAGAGGAGTGTTCAGCAGGAGCTGGGGTGGTGAACTGGGCTGTGCACCAAGCGCAGGCACCTAGGTCTCTGCCCTGACCCTATGGCAAAATTGCAGTGTGATTTTAGACAAACCACTTCTCCTCAAGCCTCTGTTTCATCAGAAGGTAAGACTGTGGCACTCTGCAATGTCCTGAGGAGTCTTGGCTAAAAAGCCCTAGGAACTAAGGCCTTGAAAATACATTGACACCCATTTCCAACCAACCCCAGGGCTCCAGTACAGCCAGTCCTCACTCTCTGTACCAAAAGCAAGCAGTTTCCCCTCTGAACACAGTTCCACGAGGCAATGGATACAGACTGGAGATCTTCTGAACTAGTACCTTCATCTGTCAGCTCTCCATGACACTGGGGATGGGCATCCTGCTGACAACTGTCTGCTAAGGCACTCCAGAGACCAGGGCACTAATGTGAATGGTGCCAATTCACAGGTTGGTTTTGTCCTGTGAACATCAGTTCAAAGGCAACCGAGACCGGGAAAACTCTTTTCCTGAGTTCTCCAAGAGAGAAACTTTGGGCGACTGATGACAAAGCCTGGGAGACTGGAGAACTGGCAACCTGCTCTGCTGCCACGGCAGCCAACCACAGCACCATCTGACGACCTGGTCCACTGAGGTGGGCACAGCTGCACTCCCTGTATTTCCACAGGAGTTTTTATCACACTAAGGGTAAGGTCTTTGGTGCCAACGCACCCCGGCTCTTCATCCTTCTCTCCCCGTGCTCTGCCCTGCGGACATGGGCAGCCTGGGGAAGGAGAGGCTCTGAGCCTGGCACACCAGCTCCACGGGGCAACGGCATCGCCTCGGCTGTCATCTGGCATCCCTGAGCCTCGCCTGGGAGTGACGCTGGGAAAGAAATGGTTAATGTGCTAATTACCATAATTAAGAGTTGCCAATTTAATTATAGCTGAGAATATTAATGCTGTAACATTTGTTGGAGTGCAGAAAACAAACCTTTAATGCACAGACTTTGTTCGCAAACATCTAATGGAGCCCTCCTCCACTTCGCTTGGTGCTTCAGCGCTGACACAACAGCGATAGGTTCAGATTGAAGAACTTGTCAGCAATCAGGCAGGAGGAGGCTAATTAGCTGGCAGGTTAATGAGTGTGATGGCTCTTGACAGCATTTTGTTACAGCCTCTACTGTATTTAAACAATAAATGATTATTACTTAAACACAGTGGAGACAGTCTTATTAGGAGAGGTAGACCATATATTTATTTTCATAAAAATGAGATTAATTCCTTAGTGTAAAGAATAAAATGCAAGATTTGCCTGATTATAGTCTCACCTCTGAATCTCCAGGGTATCTTGTCAAAGGAGGAGAGCAAAGGTTTTAAAAGTCCTTGTGCTCTCCATGAGAAGACATTATACAATGCATCAAACGGCTGAAGCCCGGGTGCCTATAAAACATGAACAGTAGTGATGGAATTTAAAGAGCTACCTTGCTTGCCAGCCACAACAGAAAACACAGAGGAAATTCCTTCTCATTTTCACGCTGCATTTTTATCCTCAGTCCTGTGTGCAATGGGTGCTGGGGCTTTGCCGTCCCCACAGGCCTCAGGCTCGGGTCAGGATCTGTATTTGTCTTCCTTTGGCAACTGGGATTTGGAAACAGGTGGTGAAGTAGAGGAATAGCTCTGTGGAGAGATTAACCCATTTCTCCGTCCAGTTAAGAGGGGAAGGGGGACATCTTACAGCACTCTCGTAATCCATAAACATAATGAGAATGAGAAGGAAAGTGTCTGCATCCAAAAAATCCAAAAGCACAGAAATACAGGGTCTTTCCCACAGGAAAGGCAGGTAGGAACGAGCCACTGGCTGTAGCCTGAACTGTATTTACAGGACGTGGCAAATACGTGTCCAGAAAAACCTTATCTGAAGAGAATTAAATTGAATCCATGGCTGTGTAATAATAAGGGAGGGTTATTTCAATTTAATATTTAGTGTTCCCTAGGAATTTGTACATAAACATGGAAGAAACAAAAGGCCTCACCTGCTGAGACTAATACCATTTTCGAAATTATTTTTGCATACATGAAAATGATTTGTGCCCCTCAGCGCTGCTGCTGCACACGTGAATAAAAATAGAAAAGGCAGCGAACTCCTCAGACCCTGCCTAATCCTTAATACCGCATTTTACATATTTAAGCTCCGGAACACCGCCGGGTAAGCGCCGCGCGGCAGCGGGAAATGGCGGGTTACCGGAGGCAGCAGGTAACCGCAGCCGGCACGCGGCTCGCCCGGCCAACGCGCCACCGGCGTCACCGCTCCCGGGAGGTCCCACCGCTTGGGACCGCGGGGCTGAGCGGAGGAAGGCGAGGACCGAGGCCCCGGCGAGCTGCTGGTGCCAGCGCTTACCCACGGCAGTAGCTCGGCTGGCGGTGCTGGGGAAAGCTGGGGTGGAAAGAGGCAAATTCCC
>WTSP01000281.1:34722-49400 GCA_025331215.1 Actenoides lindsayi | reverse complement strand
TGTTTTTTTACACCCTCCCTTTTGTCCTCCCAAGGAAAAGTTTGAAAAGGGAAAGAGATGTCCCCCCTGTAAAAAAGAACAAACAAAAAACTTTTTTTTTTTTTTTTTTTTTTTTTTTGTCACAAATAAGTGGGGGCTTGGAAAGCTGCAAAAATTGAGCCTTTTTAAACAATGCAACATCTGTGGGTTTTTTGTTTTAACTTAAAGTATTAGTACTTGATTTGCTACTCATAATATAGAGGTTAAGATCATAAAATCGCATAAATTCTAGCAAGGGATTTGATGCAGCCTTTGAAAAAGTAATTTTGTTTTAAAAATGAACTAGAAATTGAAATTTTGATTTGGGTTTTTTTTTCTTTCTTTTAGCTACTCCAGAACCAGAAGAAAGCGAGCTACATGCCTACTATTTAAAATGCTTAGAGAATATAGTGCAGCTTCTTGATTGTTAATGATCATCACGTGACTTCTCTTGTTGAAGCTGGACAGGTTATTCAACAGGAGACTGAAGTTTAAAGGAAATACTTCCAATTCATGGATCTGTGGCTGCAGCACATATGCTATGGAAGAAATTTATGAAGCCTTAAAGGAAGAAGTTCATCACTTGAACCAAAGAAACTGCTAGATGTGGTTTGAACTATTTGTAGTAATCCCAATGGGAAATTACAATGATGCCATGATGTAAAGTATGTACACAGAATAAAGAATGTACAGAGGAAAAGGATGTGAAAAATTGGTAATTTTCTTAAATTATGGATCAAAATTGTTACTGTAAAGTATTAGAATTGTTGTTTTGCATTGGTCTTAATAAAGAGGTTTTTAATTGAGATCAGCTTTTCTTGTCAGTGGATCATAGTTGGTAACGTTGCCAACATGCACAGTGTGTGCTTCGATTCAAGAACGGACAATGATGGCAGTCATGGTGTGTTAGGCCTAAGACGTATAGACCAGCAATGTGGGTGTTTTAGTTTTGAAGGAGTTTTCAGTTCAAACTACTGCATTTTTTTAAAGATGAATTGAAAAAGACCTCCCAACTCCAAATACTACAGGTGACAGTTATGTTAACATAGCAGTTCATTCAGGATATGAGGTATATGCATCAGTTTTAGTTAGTTTTGTTACAAGGTAGAAAATATTTGAGATACAATCTGCTGGTTTCCAATTTATAAACGTGTCAAATCTTTTCCTTGAGGAAAAAATGACTCTGTTATCCAGGCCTCTGTTTTCTTTGAACTGCTACTTGTTGTAAGTTTTTCAATATTCTGTGCTAAATGAGTTTGAGAGAAAAATACTTTGATGCCTGAGCACATGACAGTTTTGCTGAACATGCTCCTAAAATATCTAACAGGGTGTTTAGATTTCCTTCACCACACAAATTTTTTGGCTTATGTCAGGGACAGATAAAAGTGAGCAAACAGAAAGCCAAACTTGGGTAGCGTCTCTGAAAGTGTTGTAGCAAGGCCATGTCTACCTGTAATTAGTCTTTTTTTTTTTTCTAGCCAGGTGATGAAAGTATTTTCCACTGAGAGAGGGGATGTTTTTTGTTTGCTTTGCGATGGTTATAAATAATGTGTGACTTGACGTTATTCAGATGATTATTATAAGCTATTATAGTAATAGCTTATAATTATTAATTGTAAGTATTATGTATTATTATTATAAGTGTGATGCTTGTAATAGCTGGATTAAATCATTGCTAGAAATGTAATTATCAAGCTAACCTCCTGCTCTTCCACCACAGAATCACAGAACGATAGGGTCTGGAAGGGACCTCTTGAGATCATGTAGTCCAACCACCCGTCAAGTTCGGCTCAACTAGAGGAGGTCACACAGGAACTTGTCCAGGCAGGTTTTGAATGTCTCCAGAAACAGAGACCACCATCTCTCTGGGCAGCCTGTTCCAGTGTTCCATCACCCTCAAGGAGTTCTTCCTCATGTTTAAATGGAACTTCTTGTGTTCATATTTGTGTCTGTTACCTCTTGTCCTGTCACTGGGCATCACCGAAAAAAGACCAGTCCCATCCTCCCAATCAAACAAAAAGCAACTATAGACCACTAGAGCCTGATTCTTTCCCACTTGTTACATGATGTCATGCTCACCCCATAGTACCGCAGAACAATAAGCTGCAGGGCAGGAGAGCACTTGACAGCAGACAGCTCTTCAAATCAGTGTTTGCTGTCTGGCCTTGTGGAGCAGGGTGTGTGTGTGGATCTCTTCCCCTCAGACTAGCAAGTACCAAGGCTCTTCAGAGACATGTTTCAGCACACTCAACCCTGATGATTTCTCTCATAAATCAGCTTCTAAGTCAAAATGCAGATTGTTTGCCAGTTTGCTTTCTTTTTCAGAGACATATAGAAATGAGAGCACTTGGAACCAAATTAATTCCAATGGAAGTAACCACTCGGTAAGGACGGTGAGAGCTCTTTCCAAGGGTAGAAATACTTGTGGATCTAGCGAGGTGAAATGGGGCTGCACAGTTGCATGATTTCATTAAATGCAGGTACAATGTAAGACGAACACAGAGGAATTGAATCCTTGTTTTCTATGAAACATTTCTGTTACACTGAGCTGTACAAATTCTTGAAGAAATTATTCATATTGAAAAATCCAGATCAATTGCTAATGTATTTGTTGTTACAGTAAGACTTAGTGCAAGAGTGAGTTTATCCAAATAAGAATAGATCTAACTGCTTTTTTTTAAACTGTTTTGCAACATTTTGCAATTGTGGGAAGCAGCTGTACTGATGGCATAAGTAAATACTTCTATTTGGTGTTGTTCATGAAAATCAAAACAATTTTTAGCCTCTAAGGGTATGTACATCAAAGCTCTGTATTCACTTTGTGCACAAAGTCTTCAAAGATTATTTAAAACTTCTCTCCTTTAAGAGAAGGGGTAATGGTTTTAAACGAAAAGAGGGTAGATTTAGACTGGATATAGGGAAGAAAATATTTCTGTGAGGGTGGTGGACACTGTCCCAGGTTGCCCAGAGAGGTGTTAGAGGCCCTGTCCCTGGAAACATTCAAGGTGAGGTTGGATGTGGCTCTGAGCAACCTGCTCTAGCTGCAGATGTCCCTGTTCCCTGCAGGGGGTTGAACTAGATGGCCTTTAAA
The DNA here is from genome assembly GCA_025331215.1 of Actenoides lindsayi. Classification (NCBI taxonomy): domain Eukaryota; kingdom Metazoa; phylum Chordata; class Aves; order Coraciiformes; family Alcedinidae; genus Actenoides; species Actenoides lindsayi. Next base: position 46,291 of record WTSP01000281.1, on the reverse strand, counting down.
GGTTCCTTCCAACCCAAACCATTCTGTGATTAAGGAAAGAGGAATTTATTTATTTAAAGGACAACACTCTCTTCATCACTTTTTCCCTTAAAAATTGGGGATGCACTGCAGCTGCATCCTGTCTCCCTGTGTGTTAATAAAGAGGTGGGTTATAAACCATAAATAACCCTATAATTTCTGTTCACTGGCATTTAGACTAGCACAATTAACCTCCCAATAACCTTTAGTCTTAATAGCTTTCTTGAAAGAAAATTAAAATGTTGAGACCTCATTCACAGTAAAATTTAATTTCAGAATTGTGGAGATGCAACTATTTTCAAAGATGTGGTATTTATAATGTTTGGGTTTTCAATGAAAATTAGTTCTAAAATAGCTTCAAATTTTAGGATCTGTAACATCATTTCTTTTCCTACAGAGGAAAGTACAATTAAAACGGAGATGGATTCCCTGAATAGACTACAGAATTTAAAAGGTAATATTCAACATGCGTCTAGCTTCTCTAATAAAAGGCATGGCCGTGCAAGCTTGCAGTCTCTTAAAAACCCTTATCCAGCAGAACACAATTACCATTTGTATTAACTGTGGATATATTATGCTCTTACTTGGTTGCTTCATCTTTTATGATAGGTTTGTAATCAAGACAAAAGTTATTTTACACTCCAAAGAGGTATGTACATAAAATCTACTACAAATGAGGCTTTCACATTTTTCAAGACTGATGTGTCATCTGTTGCATGTTCAAAATGTTCAAAGAAATATTTTTTTCTTTGAGTGACTGTGGATTAAACTTAAATCATTTTGGTTGCATATGTGCTCATGCAAATAGAGACAGTCATGACTTGCTGGAAGTTTTCATACCTTTGAGTCATAGGTTTTCAAGCCTACTTGAAAATTCTCAGAAAAATATCTCCTTCATGGGAAAGGCACTATTTTTTGCTTTTCCAGTAATATCGGACTACACAGCCCCTGGTGGTTTTTCACTGGTTACTCTCCATATCAAACTTGCAGATTACAGCAATTGCAGGCTTCTGGCTTCAGCTGAATGATGGACCACTACAGGCCAGACTGGGGAAGGGAATTTTCTATACTTGAGACTTTGGCCCAGCTTTGTATAAGGATTTCCTGTCACAGTAAAGTAGAAGCTACTGTGACAGCTTCTCCTACCTAATTGTCCTTCAGAGAAGTATTTTACTGTCTTCTAGGGAGAAAAAAAACCCAACTGGTTAGCAGACACTTGAAGATTGCTGTTTTCTAGGGCCACTCTACAGTTCAGCTTTCTTCTGGTTGTAGACCAAAATGTGGTCCCTTCAATTCTCCCCCCTAGATGGCCTCCTAGAGTCATCGTTTACATCTACGTCGCTCTGATAGCGGTCACACTACCATTACTTTAGAAGACAGAGAGTGAGTTATGGTAAATATAATTTCACAACACCTCAATTCTTTTTTAGCTCCTGTTTTGGTTCCTGGGCCACACTACAGAAATGTGTGTTCTTTATTCATCACCACCTCCTCCTCATTTTTTGGTAATTACCTGACCTCATTCAGCAACTCTTGACATTCCCAAGAGCTGGTTGGTCTCCCTGTTGCATAACCCAGAGGCATTTGGGCCTATGGATGAGGGGCAACCTGTGGCCTCTGGCCTCAGTGCCAGCTACTCTTGGCCATGTCTTATTTTTATAACTGTTTTAGGTGCTGAAAATCAGCAGTAGGGATTTTACAGTTTGGTATTCAGCTGTATGTGCACCCCTGCCAACGCTATCTCAGCCACCACAACCATTTCAAGAAAAAAAATAAGTGTACGGTGTCAAAATTGGTCCCATTTTCACCAGAAAAGGAGATTGTCACAGTATCCACTTTTCTGCTTTGAAAATGGAGAGTGTCAGTCTGTGTTGGATTTACAGCAAACAAATGTGCTCACGTTCACCAATGTGCTCATTCTTCATAAACACATGGACCAGTTCTGAACGATTAATCCATCCGGATGTTATGTTGTCATTCCAGCTTCTTGATCTCTTGCCAACAGGGCTGTGAAGTTTTACAATTTTAGACCCTGGTGTTTAGGATGTGTGAAAGTCTTTGCTGAGCTGAGCAGAAATGTAATTTTAATAGAAATCAGTTCTGCATATGATTTCTGCTTATAACTCTCTAATTTTATTAAAAATGGAAATGATTGGAGACAGTTGAAGTTAGATGGGTTTTTAATAATTACATGATGGAGGTGTTTGGAAACAAGTTCATCTCTTGTTCCACAAAATTTTTACATTTCCTTTCTACTTCAGCTGAAGATAAAAATAGTCTACTTTATAAAGAAATCTCAGAGACTTGTAAGTAGATTTTTGATTAATATTGCATTTTTATATTTTTAAATATATTTAAAAATTATTTCTACTTTTTCAGAGAATTCTAATTCTGAGTAATTTCAATGTGAGTGTTTTTCTACTTCTTTTCTGTCTCTTTTCCTTTGTTGTTACTGATACACCATTATCTAACTTTTAGATCCAATAATGAATTATTTAAAGCATAAAAATGTAAATTCTTCTGGCCAGTGGTTCTACCAAATACATGAACCTTCAATTTTATTTGGCAACTTTAATTCTTCTCAGTATGAACAATTATGTCCTTTTAATTATCAGCTGTTGTTATCAAACTATGATTCTGAAATCACAGAATCATAAAATGTTTTGGGTTGGAAGGGATCTTAAATATCATCTAGTCCCAACCCTCTGCCACTAGACCAGGTTGCCCAAAGTCCCATCCAACCTGGTCTTGAATGCATCCACTGATGGAGCACCAACAATTTTCCTGGGCAACTTGTTCCAGTGTCACACAACTCTCAGAGTGAAGAACAACTTTCTAATTTCTAATCTGAATCTACCCTCTTCCTGTTTCAAACCATTGCCCTGTGTCCTATCACTACAAGCCCTTGTAAAAAGTCCCTCCCCAGCTTTCCTATAGACCCCCTTCAGATACTGGAATGCCATAATAAGATGCCCCCGAGCCTTCTCTTCTGCAGGCTCAACAACACCAACTCTCTCAGCCTGTCCTTGTAGAAGAGGTGTTCCAGTCCACTGGAATGTTAAATTCAATTAATTTTGAATGTTGGGCTCTGTTCCAGCCCAAACAGATTGTTGATTTTTAAAAAAATTAAATCATAACCAAACACATTTCAATATTCCTTGATGTTTTATTGAAAAGTATACGAATCACTACATTTTTTTATCGCTCTTTATTTTTCCTAAGCAGCATCTGTTCTTTCTTCTATTGTCCCCAATTTAAGACCTACATTCATGTGATTTCATTGAAATTTCAGAGGTTAACAGGCATTCCTGCTCCCAAAAGCCACTGATGGTTTTCAAGAAGCTAGCAGGTGTCTGTTGGTCTGTGGTTTTACAAAGTACAGGTGATGCATAATAAAAACCACTTTCGGTATTTCTAACCCATCAGAGAGATGCCCTGCAACTGAAAGACCTTGCTTTGCTCTGCAAAAAGCTGAAAACTTTGCTAACCTTCCTTCCCTTGTAAATCTGGTGCCAGAAATTATCAAAATAAATAGTTGTGACAGATATCACAGATGGAAATATTTTATTAATGCTCAATTACGTATATTAACAATGGCACAGTGTTCCAAGTACTTTACCCAAGCGTATCGCTGTGTGCAGCACTTAAAACCTTCAAGAAAGATTTGTCTGTATTGGAATACTTGTTTAATAAGCATTTTGTAGCAAACAGAACATTTCCAAATGTGGAATATGATGTAGCTGATTAGAAATAGTCTTCTGTTGTCACACTTTCTATCATCTCTCATTATAGTATTTTATTTAATTAAGGATTGTGAGACTGTACAGGATACGGTGAAAAAAAACCCCAAACCAACCACTTTCAGAATTAACATAAGCAATATCCTCAAAACTCAGGACAGCGAGTTCACAGTAAAGTTTTTCTAGGAGAGAACCAGCCCAAGTCTTGCAGAGCTGAGATCACAAGCCATGAGGACTGTTCTGGTTTGAGTAAGAACAGAACTAATTCTGTTCAGTAATTTTACTTTTCAGCTCAGTTGTTCTAACTAACTGCACTTTCTGAAGGTAGCAGCCTGTTCTCACAGGCAGTGTCTGCTTCTAGCAGTGATAACACCCCATGTTTAGAGTTACAACCAAGGATTGGTGTGCAGACCAAGGCCACTGCTGGGTCTTGTGTACCACATTGGGGGGGTGCAGAAAGTGAAAGGCTGCACCCGCAGGGAGAAGCGGACAGGACAGGTGACCCTAAAATGACCAATGAGGTATTCCATCCCATATACATCATATTCGGCTTAGAGCTGAGGGATCCGAAGGGTCTCTGGGCTCTTCTCTCCTCTTGGACTGCCAGCTTTGCTTGGCTTGGCTCAGGTCCTCTTTTGGTTCCTTCCTCAGAGTACCCAAGGAGGCCTCTGTCCATTCTGCCTTTGATCTGCTCTGTGTGTTCCTGAACCCGGTACCAGAATCCAGCTCCTGAACACAGCTCCCATCTGCTGCGGGGCCCAGGCTGGGACTGCCCCAGTGCCTGCTCCACAGCATCAGTGGTGACAGTGATGGAATTGCCATCGGGGGGGTGGTTTGGTTTGATACTGATTTTGTATATGTTTGTATATATTCCATTTTTATTATTCTTATTTTAATTTTCTTTAAAGCTGTTCTAATTTCCTTTTCTAATTGCTAAGTCTCTCTCCCTTTTTCCCTTTCTCTTTCCCTTTTGGGAGGGAGGTGGGTTAACAGAGACTGTCTGTTATAGGTCTAGCAGGCTGCCCTGACCCTAAACCGTGACATGTTTTAAAAGAATGGATTAATGAAAGTGGCAGAAGAAAATTTCCTAATGAAGAAATTGCCAAAATACTAAGAAATTGCAGTTGATTTCAACCCAAAATTTGCATGTTGAAGAAAAAGTGCCAGAGAAGGAATTAACAGTTTTGAGCCTTATTCAACTCTCTTTTTTAGAAATGGCATACATTAATTTATCTCCCCCCCCAATAAAGAGTTTTAATATTATATTTTTTATGATCTTGAAACTATGTAAGGGTGAGAATACATAAAGCCTCATCACCCTGGCACTGGGGTACTTAAATGTTTCGTTTTCTAAAATATGATTATACAGATGATTTTCTAGAAAAGCTGAGGATATTTGTTGCTTAATTTTCGCTGGGTATATGTGGATATCAATACTATTGTACATATAAAATAGTAGGTATAAAGTATATTGTACATATAAAGTAATATTAATGAATACAATGACGTTGTGTTTTACGTAAAATAGTGATAATAAACTATGGTAATTTAATGTCAGACTAAAATAATAAAAAATTTGGTCTCCCAAATGAAATATACTGAAGGTCACTTGCTAGTCACCCATTTGTAAGTTTGAGTTTTCATAATAGCTTTACTGTGCTTTGTTTTAATTTTAATGAAATAAGTGTGATGCCCTCAAGTGAAAGGACATCCAAATGACAAAAGCGTCTGAGCTGCACTGAGGCTCTTTCTGTGTGTATGCTTTAGGAAAAATACAACATCTTCCCATATGATTTGTTTTTTACTACTGCATTGAAGCAATCCTTCTTCGATTATGTATAAATACACACTTTTATATTGAATTTAAAATTGGAGTATAAATAACAGCTGATGCTTCTCCTCTTAAGTATTATGGGCCTAGATGCTTTCCTTAACATCATACATATTTAAAGCGCATTTATTTTTTACATAATAGGTGAAAACATATGAGATTTAGAGAAAATTTATTTTTATCTTTTAGGTAATTTGAATTTGTACTGCCTGCTAAGGGAAGAGAGCAGAAATTGAAATAACATAAATTTACCTTAGATGTTTGAAGTGGAATACACTTTATGTAGAATTTAAATACGAGTATCTGTGAAGGTGTGTGTGTGTTTCCAGTTGGCAAGGGTCTATGGATAGAAAGAAGTAAACATTACTGCATGACCAAACGTCTTTGAAGTCTAATCTACCATTATAAAATATAATGCATTAGGTAGATGTTAAGCACTCACAATATGGTGCTATGAATTAGAAAAGCTGACTAAATGACTCTATGGCGTGTACTGTGAGATGACAGATAATCACTTCTTTAAAGATAGAGTAACGGTCGGTGTTGACAATATTCTATTGTGAACTTGCTCTATTCCACATTTTAACGAATCCCTAGGAATGCTGGGCCTTGCAGTGCAAGTTAATGTTTGGAAAGCTGTTCTCTAAGGTGTTCCAGGAAGACATAAAAGCTATCCAACAGCTCATATGCCATTAAACTGGTGTTGGAGCAGGTCCAGAGAAGGTCAGTGAAACTGGTGAAGAGTCTTGAGAATAAGCCTTATGAGGAGTGCCTGTGGGAACTGGGGTTGTTTAGTCTGAAGAAGAGGAGGCTGAGGGGAGACCTTATCTCTCTGTACAACTACCTGAAAGGAGGTTGTGGAGAGGTGGGTGTTGGTCTCTTCTCATAAGTCAGAACTGATAGGACAACAGGAAGTGGTATCAAGTTGTGCTGGGGTTGGAAATTAGGAAAAGCTTCTCTACCGAAATGGTTATCAAAGACTGGAAGAGGCTCCCCAGGGAAGGGGTTGAATTGCCATCCCTGGATGTAATTAAAAAACATCTAGATATGATGCTCGAGGATATGGTGTTTTAGTGGCCCTGGTAGAGTTAGATAACAATTGGACTTGATGATCTTAAAGGTCATTTCCAACCACAGTGATTCTGGGATTCTATGATTGTATTGGGTGCAGGAGTCAGTATTTTCATAGCCCTGGAGGCCTGCAGAAGTGCTGCATTCTGTTTCCCTTTGTTGAACTTCGAGACATGCTTGTTAACCTGTTTCTCCAACCTGTTGAGGTCCCCTGAATGGCTGCAAAACCATTTGGTGTATTGGAAACTTCTGCTGATTTTGTGTCACCCGCAAAGGTGCTGAGAGTGCATTCTCTCCCATCGTCCAGGCCATTAATGAAGACATTGAGCAGTATTAGCCCCCTTAATGCCTCCTGGGGCACACGACTAATGACTGTCCTCCAGCTGGGCTTTGTGATCACCACCCTTTAGGCCTGACAGTTCAACCAGTTTGCAATCCACCTCACCACTTATCTAGTTTGTACTTCATTTGTCAGTGAGAACTTTATGGGAAACAGTGCTGAATGCCTTTCTGGAGTCAGGGTAAAAAATGTCCACTGCTCTTTCCACATCCACCATGCCATTCATTACATTGTAGAAGGCTATGAGTTTGATCCAGCGTTCTCTTCTATTTTTAATCAGTCGTATCTGCTTGTACAACTTTCTTCAGTTTCTTTCTCAACCTCTCTTTTTTTTTTTTTCGATCCTGCAACCATTGAACTAATATAATATTCATTATATTACTGTTGTTTTCTTTAGTCTTTTAACCCCTGTGGGTTTCATTTTAAAAGAAAAAGATTGAACATGTAAGCATTAACATAATTTTAATTTCTTAAAGCTAGTGGAAATCAATGAAACAATGTAAACACAACTACACAGAATCTTAAATAATGGATTTAATGGAATTAGGTGAACTGATGGCATCTTCAGCCCTCTCCTGATGAAGGGATGGAGACGGAGATGCTCTGAAATAAAGTGTTTTAGCCATTTTATTGAAGTGTGGAGGCTGTGAGACAGACACTTTATTTATTTAGTTTTTCAACCTGTGACTTTTTTAAAGTAAAATAAAATCACTAAAATTGGAAATGGGCTGAGTAGCAAAATGAGATTTTTTTTTTTATTTAAAAAAAGTCTCTTTGGACTAAACTGTTACTGAAATATTTACTTTACCTGTCTTAACAAGAAAACTGTTCAGTAAAACATGGAAAAGTAGTATGCTAATCAACCTCATGATTCATTCTACAGATTTACTTAGCAATGAATAAAAAAAAAAGTGTGTTTAGCAAATAAAAGTTGCATATTGTGTCAGTAGAGGAATATTGCAACATCGTTATAATATTTGATAAGATAATTAGCCTTTCTGCTTCAAAATTTTTTGCTTCTATCAAAATAAAATGGGTAGGAAGTGAGTATGAGTCAATCTTCCTCCATTGTGTGGGGAAAATAACTTGCACAGATAGGGAGTGAAAAGTCACTCATTTAATGTCATCGTTACACTGGACTTGCTGGTTTTTGTGTGTCCGATAAAAATATAGAAATGTGCACCATTTCAGTGTGATGAACCATAGGGCTCTTTATTTTGAAGGGTTTTATAATAATATATGCCAGTTTAAATTACTTTGAGTCTTATTTCCTGCAAAATAATTAAGTCTTTAAAAATGTACAGGACTATATTGGCCTATTAACAATGACTGGAGGCTGTATCGAAAACTTAGAACGAGAATAAACCAAATCATCTGCTCCAGCAGTGCAATGACTGAGCTACCTATAAACTACTTACACTCCCTTTTGCAGCTGATCTTAAGGTCTAACAGATTTTTGCTCAGTATGAATTGAAGCTATTGTGAAGCTATTACCTGAAGTGAAGTGCACGACACTCATTTTTGTGGCAAGTGGAGCCTTCATCAGGGCTCTGTAACAAGCGGAAACATCTTTGTAGGCTTTCACACCTCCATGACAGGTATCAATATTATTTTCTAAAAAAAAGTTTGAATTATCATTTTATGCAGTGTATGTAGAAATCAGTAAATATATTTCTGTTTCTTCGGGCTTAAATTTGTCCGTTTCTTTTGTTACCTTCCCAACAGTTGAGTGCTTTTGTGTTACTTGCTGCTATCTCAGGTGGCTTTAGCCACTGTTTTCAACAGAATAACTAGATTTCTCTCACATGATCATAAATAGTTTGTGAAGCTCTTTAAAGGACCTACATTGATTTTGCTTGCATAATATATATATTTTTTAATATACGGAACACAGAAAAATCATTTTTGTAAAATATGGTAACCTACAATCAATTAAGTTTTAATGTTTTCTTTCAACATTCAGGAAATTATGTGAGTGCTATAAATTAATAGAGTCCCACGGGTTACTCTGAAGCTTCCAAGTTCATATCTGAAGATAGAGTTCCCCAGCTTTTGCTATAAAATGGGTATTGAATTGAGGACAACGGAGATAATAGGTTGTGTTGAAACTGTTAAGGATCAAAATTGAAAGATGTGATTAGTAAAATTTGTCTGTGATCATTCTGGGAATCATTTTATTTAATAGTTGCTTTACTGTCTTGGCAGGAGAGTATATTAATAAGCTAGGATTTCATACAGAAGGAAGTATATTTTATCAAGTATTGGAATAATAGAAGGGATGAAACTTAACAGTATAAAAAGTAAAGTTTGAGTTCTTTGTGCATATTACTGAGTGGAAGCTCATCAATTTTGAATAAGAGAAAGAGAAATTAGTTGAACTATAGGTGCAATATTAAATCCTAGAGCAGTGTTTGATTAGCTTGTGAAGGTGATCGTTTGATATGTTCACTTAGAGTCATAGGAGACTTTTATTTGGGATAAAAGTGTGTAGCAAAATGTAGTGTGTAGTTTGCTGTTTTTTTTCAAAAGTGAAGGGTCATTTGATGTGTTTCATTATAGTCTTATCTTCTAAGTCCTAACACTTTAAATTGATGACCTTTGGAAAACTAGGCTTTTTTTTTTTTTATCTGGATAAAATGCTTGTGGATTATGTTTGGTTTTGTCTTACTTAGATCCCGACATCGAATCTTGATTATCCCTTGTTGAGTATAGAAGATAGTTTGTATTATGTTTTCACTGATTATGTAAGAGTTATTCACAGTCTTCATCTTAATGGAGGAAAATTATAATCTTCTGCGTAAGTGTTGCAAATGTTTGTTTGTGGAAAAACCATCTTTTAACAGTGTCCTTAATGAAAACACTAATATGTTAACACATTAGACATTGCTGTGTAAATAACAAAATCACTGCTTAGAAGTTCCTGTTCTATGTGTTTTGAGATTTTTTTTTTTTAATTAGTAGAAAAAAATGGTTTGTTGCAATGAAGAAAAGTAGAGATGAGAATAAGGAATCTACTTGTACAACAAAAAGAGTTCTAATAAGTTATTCACAAAAATGTCTTGTCCTGGTCTGTCTAACAACTACAGTGTCTAAAAAGAAGTAGGTGTGTAAATTTTGCTAGCTTGAGCAGTAATGTATTTTGTGATGGCCTAGTATAAAGAGTAGAGGATTAAATAATCCAGATTCTTATGTTACTTATACTTGTCATGAACTTCAAAGCTTCAGTCATCCTAAACCTGTGTTTACGAAGTGATTTTTCCAAATTAATGCACAAGTCCATTGTATGGCAATGAAGTATAGAAAGGGTTAGTGTGAGTAGAGCACATGTTTTATCATGAGATGAAAACCCCAGGCCTGTGAAGGTACACCTTGCAGTTGCTCTGAAGAAATATCTATGGAATGGCAATAATTCTTCTCAATTATCAGTTAAGTGAATTTCTGCTGTGAATTGTACTTGAGAGGTATTATTGTAGACAATCATTCGAATGTAATTGAAAGGGAGATTATACAAAGGTGTACTTACATATCATGGTCACTTGTGAGTTGTGCAAGAGCAGGGTAGAACAATGTAGTATCTGGGAAATGAAGGTCTTATCTCTTCCACAAAACTCAGGGTAGGTCCTTTTTTCCAAAGTCTCTTACAACAGAATATACCTATTTTGTTAGAGAGTATAGAGGAAACTCTTAAGAAAAATTACATATATTTCCTCATTAAGTTTTTCCCACAGATTTCTATACTTTTGGGGGAGAACTCTGAGGGAGAAGTGATTGAGATGTGTAGGGAGGATTTGTCTTGGTCATCTGGGGAAAATAATGTCTGAAAGCACAGGTTCAGTTTGAGAATCCTGTTCGGCCTAGCTTTCCATTTAAAATTTGAAATGAAAGTACTTATTTGAGTAGTGTCTTTTTATTATTGATTGTTAGAATATTTAGTAGACTAATGCTGATGTAAAATGGTGGCAATCATATTAAATATGTATGCCAGCATCAGTAAAGCAAGTGTTTTTATTGTCTAAATTTGTAAACATTGTTACCATAACAGTTGAATTTTTAATGGTAATTTCTGTTATCTTTCTGATTTGCCAGTGTAATTTGGAGTCTCTGCTAAAGGTAACAAATGTAAATCTAAATGGCTAACTAACAATTGTAAGACTAACAATTGACACAGTGTGTTTCATCATCAGCTCATCATTGCTCTAATCAAATGGGAAAATGCACATAATTTTGTGCGTTTCTCTTTTTCCGAATGAACTGCAGCATACAGCTCTTTGCTGGAGACTGCTTCTTTCTGCCAACAAAAAGTGAAAATTTCCTATTTTCCCTCCACTCTTTCACTTAGATTTTTATTCACTTCCTTGTCTTTGGAAGGAACATAGATATTTGAAAGGGCTGCTCTTTTTGGAACGCTCTTCTTTTTTTGTTGTTGTTGGTTTTGGGATTTCCCCCCTTTCTTTTTATTTTCCTTTTTTTCCTTTTTTTTTCTTCTTTCTTACTTTTTTTTTTTCTTTTTCCTTTTTCTGACAGCCTGTTCACAGCAACATCTTGTAACATTGCTGCAACTGGAATACC
>WTSP01000281.1:23611-34627 GCA_025331215.1 Actenoides lindsayi | reverse complement strand
ATATTTAAAAGCAGGGATGATTAGAAAAATGGATTAACTTCTGGTTTTCTTTTAAAAAGAAACGATCACATTTTGACATGTAAAACTTCCCTCTTAAATGATTACAACACTGAAAATGAAAGGCTATGTGGTGGTTCATCGTGATGCATTCTAGAAGATTAATTGTGCAAATGTTTCTGAAATACAATGATTTCCTACTTCCCTCAACTCCCAGAATCCATTCTGTAGAACTTTTTGAAACTGCTGCGGTCAAAATTCTCATTGTTTCTTTCCTCTGCCAATTAAACTTCTGCCATAAGGGCCCTTTGGTCTCTAAATGTTACAAATTCTCCCACTGAAACTCAGGATGCTGCTGTTCTGCTGCTTTTTCTGTTATTGTGTGTATTCTGACCTGGCTGGCCTTGCCGTGCAGTCACTTCAACCCTCTTTGCTTCTACCTGAAGTCTAAGAGATTTTAACTCTGTGATGAAGGTTTGACATACGATTGTTCTTTTCTGCATCTGCTCACAGTGTGGTGAACCTCATCTGCTAGTCTAAAATGAGAAAAATATACGTTTTATTTTAATAGGTTTTTTCCCCTTAGAAAAAGAGTGCATTAGTTTTGTATTAATGTAGTGTTCCTGCACGTCAGTCCTTTGTTCTGTTCTTTCTTGCTTTGATTCATGTTTCTGCTCTGAAAGCTGTCGCCCTTATTTCAAAGTGGTCACCCCCAGATTTTGCCCAGGTCTACCAATAAGCAAAATTCTAGGTCCTCTGTGAGCTACCAGAGAGTTATACCAAAGGGCTATAGAGAAATGTATGCGTAATCAGAGTAATAGGTAAGCTCTTTGGAAAAGATCTCAGTAGCTGCAGTTACCAGGGAGATCATCTTATCCTAGCATCTAATCCTGGCCGTATGCAGTCTAAGTTACAGAGTAGTGCAAAAAATGAAGATGCTTCAGGGTCCACACTGAGATCAGAACGAAATCTCTCCAGCAGTCCATGGAGCAGCATAAGCTAGCAAGTTTTTTTGTTCAAAGTCAGGAAGTTTCATAAAGCTATACTCGAACACCTGCTTTCTAACTGTTGCTCGTGAACTTCACTGCTATAGGAGAAATGGCACCCTTATGGAGTAGACCGTCTGGTTTGAGACAAAATTAGCTTTCCATGCAGAAGAATATGAACGCAATCATATGACATAACCTTGTCTGGGGATGGCAGCTAAGGTGTTTGTCTGGAAAATCTCTCCTTCCATACAGCTATATGTGTGAAACAGGTTTTAAAAGACAGTTTTAGGATAAAAAGATAAAATTAAGCTTATAATAAATGGTAGTGGTAAATGATTTCTAAGCTGAGTGGAGTTAGCATGAGTAAATGCCTGTGTTAGCAAATGCTCTTCCTTCTTGTAACTGAGCCATGAGACATTAGAATTATGGTGTGCTATAAAACTTAATTAGCATTAAAGTATTCTCTCAGGTGATATACATTTTAACAATCCTGTATTAATAGATATATTCCAACAGTCCATTACAGATTTCATGGTTTAATTATCTCTTCTCAGTGTTTAGAACCTGTCTGGAGTGTCCAGTCTTTGGCAATGAGAGGCAAGCTCATCCTGGTTCAACTAGGTTTCCGCATGAAATAGTTTCACATCCTGTTAATATCTGTCTAAATTTTGGCTGTCTGGGCAAACAGATAGTCAGCATGGACTTATGAAGGCTAAATCATGCTTGACGTAATTGCTTTCTACATTGAAATGAGGAAGGGGAAGCAGAAAGACTGGTGCCTGCAATATACCTTAATTTTAGTTAAAATTTTTACACCATCTGCCACAGTATTTTCACTTGAAAGCTCATGAAATATGAACTGGAAATGTGCATAATTAAGTGGCCTGAACATTGGCTGGATCTTCATGTTTAAAATGGAGTAATTGATGGATGAACTTCTATTAGGTTGCTGGTAAATAGAGTGCTCCAGAGGTCAATACTGAGGCCTAGGTTATTGAATATCTTCATCACTCAAGGGTGATGAGGCAGACTGCACTTTTATCACATTTGTAGATAACAGCAAATGGGCTGAAATGACAGACATAGCAAACTTTCAGAGAGACCTTGGGAAACTTGAGGTTTGGCCCAACAGAAACCTATTAATTTCAGCACAGAAGAAATACAAGGGTCTGTACCAGGTGTAGAAGAATCCATGCGTTACAGGCTGGGAACTGACTGTCTGAAATACAGACCTGCTGAAAAGGACTTGGATATCCTTGTAGATGCCAAGGTGAATAGGAATCAGAAGTGTATTCTCATCTTAGAGAAAGCAAACTACACACTGGAGTTCCTTAAGCAAGCGTGGTTATTAGGTTTAAAGGAAGTTATTCTCTACTTGGGTGGTGGTGAAGACACACATGGACTACTGTGTCAATGTTTGGCTGCCTGATTCAAGAACAATGTTGAGTAGCTGGAGAGGGACTGTTGGATTTGGGGTGCATATGTCCCATGAGGAGAGGTGGGCCAGGAAGAGGAGACTAGAAGGGCAGCTTACGGTTACTTGAAAGAGTGACGAAGATGATGGACGCAAACTCTCCTCTGCAATGGCAGATGAGAAGCAAGAGACGATAGCCTCAGCTTGCACCTTGGGACGTTCATGTTGGACATTAGAAGCAAACATTTACACTAGCAGAGTAGTGCTGTGGAACAGATAGTGAACCTAGAAGCTTTCAAGACTGCTAGTTAGAACCCCAGGTGACCTGAGTTGTTGATACACCGACTTTGAGCAGGAGGTTGGACTAGAGACTCTAGAGTTGCCTTCCAAATAATACTTCTGTGATTATGTGGATTTTCCTTCCATTACTACTACTTCACCCAAAGACAAAAAAAAAGTTTTTAAATGTTATGAACGGAGATAATTCTGCCTACTGTATTTATTGTTAGGCAAGGATTTCTCAGTTTGTTATTGTGCTGTTGATTCATTGAATGAGAGCTTAATTTCCTGTTTGTTGACAGCTGAGACATGAAAACATTGGTCATGATTGTGATTTGATATCTCCTAATTTAGTAATACTTTTTAAAGACTATTTCCAAACCAGGATTAATACCAAAGCAAATAAATGGAACAAAGCTCTGCAGCTGAAATCATCTAAGTCCCATCTTTCTTATCTTTCTTCCCTCTTTCCACCTCTGGCAGTTTTAGGTCATATTAAATCTGAATAACTTACTAAAGCCATGATTTGAATAGAAGCAGCTCAGTATGTCATGAAAACATAGTAAATGGTAAACTTTAAAAAGTTTTTATATGTTCATTTTTAACTGAAGGTTTCATGTAGAGAATGAAGTATGAAAGGCTGAGATAAAATACTGCATCACTGCATATAAATACAGGTGTTCTTACCTCACACACCCATTCAAAATGAAAAAAAAAGAAAAAAAAAAATCCACCCTGCAGACTGCTTTAGAGAAGTTTCAGCGCATGAGGTAGAAAAGACAGCTATGTGATGGTAAATGTTACATCCTTGGGCAGTGTGAAACTTCTTCCATTGATCTCTGCTGCTGCTGGTCAGGGTACAGCACACCCTGTGCCCGACTCCCTGGCAGCAGGGTTTACTCTGCTGAGATAAGACAGCAATTTTTTAAGGCATTTCTTCAGCATAGAAAGCAGCCTCTGCTTTTCCAAATATACAGCTGCTAAATTTCATTTCCACTATGCTGCCTATTATTTTCTATATAGAATTTTTTCAACAAACTTCCTTCTGGTCAGTCACAAATTTTAGAAGAATGGAGTGGCACATTGTGAACTTGATGTTCACTTACTTACATTGATGTACAGAGCATGTGAAAGTAAGTGGTATTTGTTCTTGGATAACTTGGAAAGCCTATGTGCTGGGAAAGCAACTGTTATTTCTATTTAGAATAGCTTTACTATTTATGTCAATCATAATGTTGATGAGTGTGAGTCAGCCACAGCATTGATCAATTCAGACTTCCATCAATACAATATTAAAATACACTGCAAGCTGTCAGTGTATTATTAATGATAATCAATCTCAAACAGCTTTCAGAATACATATGAAAAGTATTTCTGAACTGTTACCACCACCTTTGCGTGGCCAGCTACTGAGAACATAAAAAAGCACTTTGGAAGGCCTAAAAGTCTCTTCCATCATGTGGCAATTGTTAAGTAATGAGTTATAGATATTACTACTTTTTTAGGGACGTTGTCCCACACTAGTTACTAATCACTTTCCATTACAGAACACTGTTATGAAATCTGTTATGATTTCCCCATTAGTATTTGCTATAAACATAAGTCTATGAGGGCACTTTAAGCCCTAGTAGGTTCCACAATTCAGATAATGATGCTTATGACATGACTTTCAGTTTCAGAAAATATCTTTTTGCATTCACACTTCATGAACAGAAAGTTTGTTCCTATCTTAACCTCAATTTGTAATGGATATGGACAGAGAACAGATAAAATGCATTAAGCAGTGATGATCAAGTATCTCCAGTTAACAAGATATGAGGGACCCTGAGATACCTACTAAAGACCTAATGTCCATAGAGAACAACAGATTCCCATGAGGGACTACATGTTAAACAGTATTGTATATTGTTGGGGAGTAGATCCCAGTAGATCACAGCTGTCCTAGAAATCTCTTTGAAATACCATGTGGAAATTGTTTGGTGTCATTCCATCTGTATTGAATCCTTCTGTTGGCAAGATAGACAACATATATAGGCACACCACAGATGGGAACACCAAGAGGTTGTTTAATATGTGAAAGTACTCAACACTGACAAAGCCTTCTATTGTTATTATAATAGAAAGAGTAAAATGTACGTAAGGAAAGCTGGAAAGATGGCTGCCAGATGATGTGCTGTCTTCCATCTTCATGTTGTAAACCTTGGAGGAGGTTACAAAGAAGAGATATACAATAACATAGTTGTGGTTGTAGCCCTTAGTGAGTAATGAATTAGTAATATCTGACCAATACAACACATTTTGAGGTCCTAGTGCAACTTTACAGAACTGCAGATGTTCACTGCTAGCCACTTAGAACTAGTATCTTTTGAATAAAACTGCCAAATTCTTTCTTTAAAAATAGATTATTTTCTGACATGCTTTTGGTATTGATTTTGAGATTCACGGGAATTCACCAAACAAGCAGGAAGCTACCCTATGGCATACAGAACTAACTATAAATCTTGGGAGGTGGCGGGAAGATTTTTCAGTCACTTATATCACAGTATTTAAAAATTTGAGGTTTTTCTAGTGGAAATTAATTTAATATTTCACTGAGCATATTTCCAAACAGGCAAAATCCAACCTTCCTCAGAAATGTATTTCAGATTCTAGGCTACATTTTAGATCTAGATTTTTAGGTTTGGAATTTAGGCTAACAGTAAGGATGGATGCCGTGTATCCTACTGTAAAAGGAGTGGGAATAAACTGTTATAGAAAATAGAAAACATTCTATTTCATTAAGTATTTCCACTCTTATAACAAGTTTCCTTTAGTCATACACAAGTATAGCTGATACTACAGAATTGGTGTCGTTAAGCAGAACAGAATTCAAAATCTCAGTTACAACAGTTACTGTTGTCCTACAATCTAAACACAAATTTTTGAAAATTCATAGCAGTGTGACTAATGAATGTGTTCTGTATTTACATTTGTTACCTATTGTGTAAAAAACATTTTGCTTTTACGGGTGCAAGGACTCAAGATGATGGATATATTGCAAAAGAGAGGATTTATAACCTACTGCAGTTTTTATCTACTAGGAACAATTCTGTCCACTTCTAAATATGTTATCAGCACTAAACACAGATCTCTAGAATTAGTTATTTTGATAACAATAGAATATTCTTTTGGTTCTTATCATGTTTTATATGCTGTTGTTTAGAGCTGTTACTGGTGAGAGGTGGGGATAAGCACTAGAAGGGACATGATCAATGGCACTGTAGTAAATGATAGTGCTGCTAGGACACAAATTTTCTGTCATCCTGAAACTAAATGTCATATAGGATTGAATTTTCCAAAAGATTTTGAATATAAGCAAGAATGTTTTTAGGGATGTTGTGCCACTTCTTAAGTTCTCAGAAATGATAGCATTAATTCCAGGATGTGGGAGATTCAATTGCGTTTTCCTTCTCTTTCTATGGGTAGCAATAGAGTATCCTGACTGCAAGAATACTTCTGTTTGTCTTGGCTTTGTCTCTGTTGGTTTTGCAGTCGAGTTCTCTCAACGTGTGCTATTAAATTTCTGCCACATCTCATAAAATGTTTATACCTGAACAGTAAAACTGAGTACTTTCCAGTTTGATGGTTAGGGGTTCTTCTTAGGAAGTGGGAGATTGAAGAATCTAATACTTTATGGCAGCAAAAGAAACCAGTCTGAATCATGAATGTATATTTTTTGCCCCTGTGCTAGTAAGCTCCTAGACAGATCAAACTTTCACTTCCTTTTAAAAAAAACAAACCAAAAAGTTTAAAACTTTTTTTAAAAAAAATCAGTAAGACAAAGGAAAGAATTTCACCTTTGGTTCCGTTCAAACCTACATTCTAAAATACTGAAGGAAAATGAAAACCAATCCACAAGGATGTGCTCGTAGGTAGAGTTTTGATTAATTCTGATTCGTATGCTTTGTGAATCTACATCTGTCTTTCTATAAAATTGATATTTGCCTGTGTTTGTAAAACTGATCAGAGTCCATTCTGCCTCTTTCCTACAAGTTCTTATTACATGTAAAATTAACCATGCCTATGCCAAGATAGATACCTACCTTGTATACATATACAGAATCCACACCAAACAGATCTTTTCTCTTCCGTCTGCCATGTTTTCCACTTGGGAAGTTGTACCTTCTTTTCCCATGTCTTCAGAATAGGGGAAAACAATAAACAAAAAGCCCTGTCCCATGGAGAGTTGGATGTGGTTGGTTCTACTTAATAACTTTGAGCTCTTTTCAGCAATCATTCTATCAAAGGGTTGTCAAATAACTCTCCTCAACAGAGCAATTATCCAGATGTAGTGCAGTAGATTCTCTCTAGGCATCTTCAGGCTTGTTTCCAGTCTAATAATTTGATACTGATACATCCTCTTTTCAGTGGAATACTGCCACTGAACTAGCTACTGACCTAGTGAAAAAAAACCACACCGTAAGTTGCTTGTGCCCATGATGTACTTAATAAAAGCTTTGTGGAAACATGGAAAGCACATCAGAAATCAGTAAATATTGTTGTAAAACATAATAAATGTTGCTGATTATGTAACTTAATGCTATGAAAATGCTGTCAAGACAAATGAAATTTCAATAAAAAATTACTGGCATACATACAGATGGAAACCCAAGCCTTTAATAGCTGGGTTGACAAAAATATTCGTTCATAGTCTAGGAGAGAGAGTCTATGTTATTTAAATAATGACAAATAAATGAATAAATACTTGGATAGCATTTATGTACAGAATATTCATCTATTCATTTATTCATTCCTCAAATTCGGTTTCATATCCAAGTTTCAGATGTGCTTACTATGGTACTGTGTCTTGGGTTTGGTAGGGTAGGGTTGATTTTCCAGAGAAGCTGGGAGGGAGCCACAGCCTGGCTAGCCCACTGAACTAGCCAATGGCATATTCAATACCATACTGGGCTGGGCCAAACCTTATATAGTGGATCTCTGGCACGGGGTCATTGGTTCAGCTTTAGGCGGTTGGTGTGCATTCTATATTACTTGCTTTATATATTGTTTCATTACTCTTATTGTTATTACTGTTCTTTCATCTCCTTGTGTGTTGTTAAAGTCTCCTCATCTCAACCTATGGGGTTTTGCTTTTATTCTCCTCCCCGACCTGAGTGTAGTCACTCACTCATAGTCCTCCTAATCTTTTTCCCAAACAAAAGTGCTTCCTTCCCAGAGGGTATTGTTATCACTATATAGATAAACTATATATATATTAAGCTCTGATGCAGTGATTATATATATAAATATACCTATTTATATACCTTTATACCTATATATAAATTTATAACTATTTATAGTGAAGACACCAATTTATTTATTGAAATAATTCCGAGTGGAACAGAGATTTCTAATAAGTAAAACAGTTCTGTGTGCATGAAAAAACCCCCAGATGTTAATGTCTTTAACAGCAAAAAATTATTTTGCCTAGCAGATCTAGAACTTTGGATATCTATGCAAACAAATCCACTATTTTATTGGGAAAATTGTCTGTTTTTTATTTCTGAAACTTTTTGAGACTAGTCTTGACACTGGGAACAGAACCATGCATTTATATTAGAATCACTAAATGGTAGGGTTTTGTTTCTCACAAATGAAACGGAAGAAAAGGCACTTGTAGTGACTTTTAAATTTGACAAGAAAGATCACTAGCAGGATCACCTAGGGACTTAAATAAACCTTGAAGAATTGTGGAGACAACAAAGTTTGCTCCATCAACTTCCTCCTTTTGATTTATCAGTATCTTTCTGCTGGGTCTTTCAAGTTATTCTTTGTTACTGCAGCACGTTCTAGACTATGTGCATGCAGGAATTCCAGTCTTTATTATGGAAGTATCAAAATATAGCAGGTTTTTTTTTCCTCACGTTTTTCTGTTGCGTATTTTCATTTTTGCCTTCTTGTTTTATCGCCTCTCCTTTTGGAGAGGTTGCCTCTATTGGACTGCTTTGAACCAGGTATTTAAGGTTCCAGGTGTTATTTTATGTTTTTCTTCTGCCACTGTATGTGTCATTCTTGTCTCTGCAGAAATAATCTGCAAGTGCTGAAGCTTTTGTGCAGATGGAGCTTTATTAAAATCGGGGGTGAGGGTTGGGGGGTGTGGTGGGACACAAAAAAAAAAAGCTTATTCTTGGCTTTCTAATATCATTCCTGTCTTTTTTCAGGGTTGTACGCAGCCAGACTGAATCTTGTAGTCCCTTTCCTGCCTCATCAGATGGCATGTGGCCTGTGGTTCTATGAAATACCTCTTCCCTTTGTTTCGATGTGAAACGTGCTGTTTAATTACCCTTGCATTTTGCATTGTTTCGATGGGGATGCACTGAAAGCAGTATTCATAGTGGTGAAGCACAAAACACACCAGTTGGTTATCTGATTCCCTTCCCAAGGGATGGGATGTTACCAAGCCCCTAAAATCACTTAATTAGACAGTGATCCGTGCTGTGTGGTTGTCACTTGCAGGTTTTGAAGCAAAAACAACACTAAAGCAAAAATTTCACCTGTAATGACCCTTGTGTAATTGTACAGTGTAGTTTTTTTCTGTCTTGATGAATAGCTATGACAGTGACCATTTGGCCAGATAGTTAAAACTAGTAACAGTGTAGCAATTTTTAAATTTACCATCTGTTTTCTCAAAAAACAGCACTTAAGGCTGTATAGTATGGAAGCATGTAGCTTCTATTGAAAAAGCTATTATATTCATAATCTAAAATGCTTAATCAAAACTGGTTTGGTTCTATGAGACTTGGGAAATGCTGATGAACACAGCAGGTGGATAAATATGACTGGCTTCTATGGTGGCAGAATAAGAATATGCATAAAAGAATGAAAATATTATATATCCTTTGGACTTCAGACAAAAGTATTTAGAGTTGAATGCAATGTCAAAGGCTGGTTTTCTGTGCATGAGTTTTCCTAACTCAGAAATACTTGCAGTGCTTATAGATCTGAGTCATAAGCAATGCCTTTTTTTTTTTTTTTTTTTTTTAGCTAGAAGGGGCCAGAAATGTATAGAGAAGGAGTTGGTCGTTACTAGACATGCTCTGTATCTTTTTCTGGAGCTGTAAAGCACAATTCCACCCAGAGCATGGACGCTTCCAAAATGAAAGCCTTGAGAAGTTGATGTACGTAGAGCTCGAAGTAAAACATGTTAAAGCTAGACACAGGAGACAACTTCACAGACACTAGGGATGATTGTCTGAGTGCCCAAGTGTCTCAAGGCCTGGGTGTGCTGCTAGGTCAAAGATCTTCAACTTGAGAATGAAAGGTGAAGGACTAGTTGCCTATGCAGTTACTTTGGCATCTTTGGAAACACTGTCTGTGGAAACAGGAAGGCAATGGGTAGATTCTTGTATATGAAGGTGAAAGTGTATATGAGTTCTGAGGTGGTAGGATAGCTAACTTACCTAGCTAACACCGTATCCTTAAGCTATACCTTTTGAGCATTGCCTGAATTAAATATCATCTACCTAAGAAAGACTTGTATTAGCCAATACAGCTTAGAAAAGACTAATATTAATTAACCATTGTGTATGTGTTAATCCAAGCAAGAAAAGGGACGCTGCTAGGGGGCAAGGAAGCAATAGATAGGGAAGGATAGGATGGCTTAATCAGTTACAAGACCAAACTGAAGCCAGCCTTGAGGTTAGAACAGAGCCAACCAGCAAATTTTGAGCCAAGGTGAAAGGTGCATAGGGAGGAAGACGCACGGCCTTCCTCCCAAAGACCCTGGCCCACGACCACCAGGAGGTACGGTGCGTGCGTCAAAAGGAGGAGCTGAAGCTGGAGCATATGGAAATGGTTTCTCAGAACTGATTACCCTAAAGATGCCCTTTTGGGGAAAGATTATGAATACGTATAGGTGATTGTGAATATGTATTATTAAGTGGAATAAATATGGGATGGTTGATCGGTGGGGCGCTTGTGGAGGGGCGACCCCCCGTGCTGCCCAGCGCTGAACCAACATACCTAATTTACTTTGTTTTCCTCATGTCAGGTTCCACTGGAGGGGATGTTAGAACAGCTGAACAAGCAAGTCTGTATGAATTATATCAACTCTTGCTAGTGCTACATGCCCTACTTAGTTCGACTGACACCATCTGTCTTCTCTCCCTGCTTCCTCAATCTGTTCTGTCATAACACCTTGCAGTTGCCTGTTCTCAGCTGATCTCAAGCAAGTTACCATCTCCTCCTTTTACAGAGGTTTCAGTCCAGTCCAGCTAGAGTGAACCTGATAGCCTTCTATGAAGAAATAACCAGGTGGATAGATGATGGTAGTGCAGTGGATGTGGTCTATCTTGATTT
>WTSP01000281.1:0-19423 GCA_025331215.1 Actenoides lindsayi | reverse complement strand
GGGGGTGTTATCAACACCCTCCAGCTCCCAGTGCTGCAGCGTGAGGGCTGGGTGGGGAAAAGCAGCTCAGCCAGACCTACTACTTGCTGGTACCAATAATCTTTTCTCGTGGATTAATTAATATAACCAAATAAATCTCTAAGCAGTTCTTCTCAGTCTATATTTAGCATTAGCTGTCCCTGGTTTTATTTCAGACTTAGTGAAAGGTTTGTGCATTGAAAAGCAGTCTTTTTAAAAAATATATTTGGTCTTACAAGGTTGCCTCTTCCTGTGTATCTTGAGACATCTTAATTTAGGTGTAATCTTTGAAAGCACACTTACTCAGCCCATACTATATGAACTATTCTTCCTCCTAAGTTAGTTAATATTGTAAGACAACATCACAGGAATCCTGTTCCTTAAGGGAGGTCCTATTAAGAAAAGCTTTTTTCTTTCGAGTTTGCCTACATATGTGGACAGTATAGCCCAGAATTGAGATTTGCAAAGACAGAAAATAAGAAATAGGGGTGTTAATTTTTGCTATTGATTGGATTTATGGTTTTATACTTTATAAGTAGGATCTAAGTGATAGCAGGTAAGAGGGTTCAGTGTGAGATCACTGACTTTTCAAGTCAGGCTTGTCTAGAAGTGCTGCCAGGGGGAAAACCTGGGGTAGTCATCAGTTCTGGATTGAAAGATTGGCACTACTGTTTGAACATATATAGCCTTGTTTTACTATAGGAATTACAAGGGTTACAATTTAGTTGCTTAGTTGGCACAGTATAAAGAAATGTACTTTAAAGAGCGTTTGTGTACATAAGATAAAGGATTTCTGATAGAGGGTTTTCCCCTGGGAGGCAGTGATGTAGTAAGCAACTGGTTTAAAATGCTGGGAGAATAAAACTTCCAGAGAGACCTGATGTTGGTGGTGGACAAAAATAGGAAGGTAACAGATTTATGAAAACATTCCAAAATTCAGGGTTTCTTTCAGCGTGACATTGCAGTTTGTCTCAAAGCTTCTTTCTCAAGGATCAGGTTACATTAAATTAAATTAAAGTTAAAGCTTTTTGGATTTAGCAGTTTTTCCTGATACGTTGTCCTGAATTACGTTGTGCTCTGAAACAGGTCCTGAAGATTCAAATCCTGAGAAGGTACAGGGAAGTTTGGTGTGTGATATGAAGTACTTGAATTGTCAAAACATTTGTTCTGTTGTGGAAGAAATACATTTTTGCTTGGCTCTATTAGTGCTGCTGTGCAGCCTTATGTAATAGGAAGCTATATACCTTATGCCAAATAATTAATTTGCATTAATGACCATGGAAAGAAAGGCCACTTTGAATTCAGCTTCAGGTGGATAAAATCTTGGCTTTATGTGGAAGATTCCACCTGCATTTTTTGCATGACAAAAAGCTCCTACAAGTGTCATCAAGAGGTGTCATAGATGAAGTGCTCATGTCAGGGGCTTAAGAGAAGAACTTCACCTAAACATTTACCCGGTTATTGATAGTTAAAGGTTGAATGTATTTCTTACTCTGAAAAGTCTGAACTTTTCAGTCAGTCTGAGCATGCAAAAGGTGAAAAACTGAGCAAATACTATTAGTTGAATTGAATTCAGAACAACCTTAAATCTCTAAGACTGTAAAACTATGAGGGTGTCGGGGTTTTTTGGGGGGGTAGGGGGGAAGGAAGGTTTGGTTCCTCGTTTTTTGGTAGAGTGCATTGAGGCCTGTGTATGTTAGAAAACTTGCTACTATAGTTCTATAGGAGATACTATAGATATTCTTGAGCCTCACTTTTTTTTTAAAAAGACGTCTTAGTAAAATGCTATATATTGGATTAAAAAAAACCCCAAAGAAACAAAACATGCCCTGATGTTTTTTAGGGGTACTTGTCTTCCTGAGGCAGTTTCTTTGCATAATTCTGATTACATATACAATGGACAGCTTACTGCACTTGTCTGAGCGTTAGAAATCTACAACAAAAAGGTGTTCAGACAGAATGTGTGTAGTAGGAAAAGAAACAACAGTGCAGCCATTTTTGCATTCACGTTACCTAGTGAAAGAATATTAAATGATCTTGGGAGCAAAAGAAACAAACCCACAAGCCATTCAAAATTCTTGTCCACAAAAGTAATTAATAATAATAACAAAAATAGTAATATCATTAAGATTAACTTCAGCTGAACTACTGTGTTGAATACAAGTCTTGAAAATTCACTTACTACGTAGACATACTAATCACAGCCTGGTTGATGTAGTTTGCCTGTAGATGTCAGGCTGAATGAAATAACCCTGCTGGAGTGATAGCATCCATGTAATTTGCATATAGTAAAGGAATGCAGACACTGAGTATTTGCAGAGAAGACATTAGGAAATGAAAGTATCCTGCCACATTAATTCCCTCCGTCCAAGCCGATAGAGTACATACAACTTTGTTCATGTTGAGAGTTAAATAAAGTTGTATAATAAATTACTTTTTTTTTGCACCCGTTGTTCTTGGCAATAGCAAACAGAAGCTCCTGCTTTTTCCTGATCACCATCTTGTGTGCAATATTTTCTCCTTCCTCTGGCTTACATTCTTCCTTAAGAGAAAAGAATGCTTATGTTCTGTTTAACAAAATAGTCCATTAACCTGTGTTACTACAAAGCAGGAGAGCATCCTCTTTGGTTTTCTTACAGGTCTTGGCTCCTGTCAAGATTATGTAGGGAAGAGCTTGGATGCTTAATCAGGGTATGAATCCTGATGTCCTCAGATATTCTTGGTGGTCCCTGACAATGAACATCAGAGGACTCATTTTCATTACAGCACAAAATTAGCTATGTAATGTCTATTGTTCTCTAATTTCTCACTTATCACTCTAGAAATGTAATCCCAGGAGTCTCGTTCCTAAGCAAGCAGATGTGGAAGCTCATAAACTAAATTGCAACCTGAAGGAATGAGTTGTTCTCAGATCTTTTGGTTGCCAGGGAAACTACATTTTCAGTCTGTGTATGTTTACAATAGTCTCTTTTCCAAAGCTGTCTAAATTTCATGTTGTGGCACTTGGGAACAAACTAAGATAGAGAAATAGTAATATGTCTACTAAACGTTATCATTGTGTTATTTACAAAAATAGGTGATACATTCTATCTGTGAGTGTGTATGATTTTAACAGATATGTGACAAACCTGTGAAGTATTTAATACACACTTTCTTTCTTTTGGCCACTTTCCCGTGCTCCATTTCTAAATCAAACTCAATTAGAGTACAGTTTGATGTGGTCTGAATATCTAAAGAGGTATTTGTCAACAGAAGTTGTTTCAGGAGCGTCAAGGTTTAGGGTCCACTAGACCTATAACTGATGTTGTCTGTTAACTCCTTTCCCTTCCCAAAAGGGAAGAGAAAGGGAATAAAGGAGAGAGACTTATGGATTGAAAAAGAAAATTAAAACAGCTTTAATAATAATAATAATAGTAATAATAAAACCCCTGAATATATACAGAAAATATATACAACTCCCTGGTGGCAATCACATCACTGTCACCACCGATGCTGTGGAGCAGGCAATGGGGAAGTCCCAGACTGGAGTCAGTGGCAGACAGGAAGCAGATTCAGGAGCTGGATTCTGGAAGACACAGATCAGGATCAAAGGCCAAATGAACAGAGTCCTTACATGTCGGGCATTGAAGAAGAGAATTTGGCCTTTGTGATCCCTCAGCTGGATGTGATGCATTCCTATGTACACCACATCTACTCTGACTAGTATTTAGGGCTTTCTGTAATGCACTAGTATTCCTATTTTTCCCCTTGAGAATCATAAAGTTAGCTTTCAGACACTAAGAATATCCAGTTTTCAGACAAGTATCAGACAATATTTTTTTTTAATTGCTTAATGAAGTTCTTTTCAAAATTGTATCTCTAAATTGTGCGTGGATAGTGAGACAGTAGAAAATCTGTACTTGTTCTCCATGGCGACGACTTGTGTGACTGTCTGACTTCTTCACCATTTATGAGTCAGTGCAATTCTCAGGATTCAGTACAGAAAAAGGGGCTGTCCTCTGCCAGTACTCAGCGTGCACATAGAATATTTCTAACCAATTTTATCCACAGCAGCAGCAGCAGCAGCCTCACCCACATTATTTCCCCCTGGGCAGCGAAATACAGAAACACGTGGTTTTTCCTATTCTGTGAAGGCCTGCCACCACTACCTCTTTTTTAAATTTAAAAAATCATAATTGGACATTTTATCTGTGGAGGTGGCTTATAGGAGATATCTGGAAGCTCTTCTGTTCTGCAGAGGCTCAAAATGATCGGTAAAAACTTTGATGCTGTAGCAGAATCATCAGATTTCTTGCCTCTGAATTATTTCTCAACAAAATGTATTGTCACCAGTAAAATAACTGAAATAAATATCTTAAGCAGAATAATACAATTCTTGAAAAGTCCCACCGGAACAGCAATTCACTTGAAATATGAACGAGATCTGAAGTAGGTTTAAATACTGTGTTAACCACCAACAGTCATCAGCAGGAGGGAAAATAGCCAAAAGGTGAACTAGTGCCAAGAAGTAGGTTTTGAAATGCTTGAGTTTGACTAGTCTTCAGGTAGCCCAGCAAAGAAACTACTGTTGAAGTGAAAGGAATTGCTATGGGCATTGCAAAAATGTAATGTATGTTCTATGTTTCTAAAACAAATATATATAAAAAAACCCGGTGTCATATATATTAGAAAACTGAAAACTATGGGGTTTTAAGAGTCTGAACTTGACTAGGGTTCAAGTTATGCTAGCTTCTGGCATAAAATTCTGAGGATACTGCAAAGACTATAATCAATCAGTGACAAAACAGATGAAGTTGCTTATAGCTGATGATGCCCTATTTCTGCCATTGGTAACGTGAAGCCAGAATTTTGCAATAAAATGTTATCAAGTGGGAGAATCAAAGCAAAACTCAGCACTTCAGAGTCTGGCTTGCAAGGTAGTATGTGGAGCTATGTGCAGTGATTGTTACATTTTATTGTGTTTCCTGGTGCTTGAGGGGAAAAGAAAAAAAAAAAGCAAGATTTAATTATTTTTCAAGAGCTTGTTGAGGTGGACAATATTTGTATTGCATGAGCAGGTAGGACTGTGACACAGCTCTATTAGCACTCAGGAAGACCTTGAGTGAGTCAGTAGACACTTGTGCATGAGGAAATGAACACAGTATAAATATACTGGGTGTTCTGCATTTGTTCACTTGAATTTGGAACCTAGTACCCAGTAAACTGATTTATTAGGAGAAAAAAACACCATACTTTGATGAACAGTTGTTATGAGATCAATAACTAGATCATAATAAAGCTGAAATTTCCCTGTTATTTCTGCCAGGACAGATAAAGAATCAGTTCAAAGATTTTTTTGATGTAGTGATGCTGGAATGTGAACTACATGCCCAAGTCAGTGACATTGGAGGACTACAATACAAATGCATCCGTAAGACATTTGAGAAGCTGAAGGAGTCTACGGAGGAATTCTGTAGATACCAGTGTGGGAAGTGTTTAGAAAGAGAAACTGAACCTTGTACATTGGTTGCTTATACATATTTGAAGCTTTATATTATGTGAATATCGACTTGTATTCGAATGGGGAAAGAAACTCACAAAGGAGCTGGGAACAGCAGCTATGGTGTTGTGCAGAAGATGCTGGTAAAGAGGTGGTATCTATGTCACTAGGCTATGGAGAGCCCTGTAGTCTAAGTAGAGCACAGATGAATGAAACATTATTGTCTGTTTCAGCTCATAGTTTAAGGTAACTAAGGAGGTGACCTGAGACTAGAAACATAACTAAGCCACTTGATATCAGAACTGTAAAACTGTCCCTGTGGACGGCACTGATGGAGGGACGTGATATTTTTATCTCTGTAATCACAGTTGATAGTGGGAAAGAAAATCTTTGTCCACCAAATGGTTGGTACTGAGCAACAATTCAGTGCTTTGGTTAAGTAGTTGAGCCCATGTCACTTGCTCCAGTTGTGCATTGTGTTGAAGCCTGGGTGTCCAGATAAGATGCTTAATTTTTTTTAACTTCTACTTGGCTAATCCTCTGAATATCTGACCCATTTGAAATAAAAACCCCTGAATTCCAGTTTTACATTCATATATCTGTTTTTTGAAGACTTGTTTTCAAAGCTTCTCAGTAGTGTTTCCCTACATTATCCCTCAAAATCAAAAGGCATTGTGCATGAACGTATTTGTTATCCTTTCTTGAAAGTAATGTCTTTTCAAACCACATTCATGCATTCCTTTCCCTCCTGCCCCTTCCCCCTTTTCAAAGTGGTCATGATACAGTTCTTTGACATAACTAAAGCTCTTTACTAAGGGAAGTAGTCCCATCCTTTCCAGTCCCATCCTGTAAAGAACACGATGTTGGTAACCACTTAGAATCTGGCATGGTTTAGCACAGCTTCCTTCGATTTGTGGGTATATATTTGCCATTCTGTTTTTAAGCATCATGTAAGTTTTGCTTGAACTGCCTCATTTATCTTACATAACAGACTAGAGGAGTGAGAGCTTGCAAGAAGAAAGAGGGGGAAAGGCCTTCTGGGAGTACTGATTTAATAAAAAAACATTTTTTCTAAGCACTTCAAATTTATAAGCACTCGAGTGCACCTAATTCCCTGCCAAAATACACACTTTCTATTCATAGAGGAATTGCACAGACCAGCTGTCAGTTTGTCTCAGCATCTTTTCTTCTGTTTTACTGAATTACATACTTCCCTTATATGCAGTCTGCTGCTTGAAGTCTAGATATCAGTGACTATACCATGCTTAGTAGTGAATTTCGTCTTCTGGCTTATCTTTTAGTGTCTTTGGCTGCCTTTGAAGTGGCTACAGGTGGGGTTTGTTGTTGTTGTTGTTTGGGTTTTTTTTTTTATTATTAACTCATCACTATTTTCAGGTGGACTACATAAATGATATCATTTTGGATGGAAAATTGTCAGTTGGTCTATGTCATTCATGACAGTCATACCTTAAAAATTTGGAATATTGAGATAGAAGCTTGCTATGGCTTTTATTATTTGACAAACAAGACTTATGTATTAGTCAAATAACTAGTTAGATTAGTCTTCTTCAAAAGTGATGTTTTATTAGAAGCAATCTGAAATCTATTACTAAATCACACCCTGAAGTTAGCTAGAATATCACAGTGGCAATATGAGATAGCGGGAAACTCTAGTAAAATCTTAGTATTGTGAAGACTGTAATTTCTCTTAAACTAACATTTTAATACTTTTTAAGCATTTTCACACTCTGATTTTGCCTTAAAGAAACACAACAAAGTATTTATTATTAGAGCCGGCCTAATCAAAATAGTTCTGAGATAAAAGGAAGTGTCATCCAATGTTCCTAAGCCTGCTGCCATAGGTGTGATCTCTTGGTCGTTTACCTCTCATGTAAGGCAGTGCAATCTCAGTTCTCTGCTGTAGTGCTCTGTGGGAGGTGTGAACTGGCTTTGCTGCCTGCCCTGTGAAAACAAACCACGGTCCTCTCAACGCTGAGTATCTCATACAGTGTCCTGAGTATGTGAAAGCTTTATGTTTACCTCTAATCAGAGGCATAGCTTTCTTTCTACTTATGCTGAGTCCATCCTGAATCCAATATGACTATTTGGCATGGCGTTGGTGAAGCATTGTGCAGGAAGTTACTGTCATCTATTGACTGTTTGTGGTTGGGTAGTCAGTTAAAATCTTTATGACTCATGTCTTTCCCAGGTTTGAAAAACTATGATTAAACTGAGGATGAAAAGCTCAGGCAGATTGTAGGAAAAGCATGGGAAATTTCACTATTTCAGATGGTCTTCAAATAGCCATGTGCATTACTTTTTAGGCCAAAATCTATTATGAAATAGCCACTGTTAATCTTCTCTTGAAATGCACAATTTACCTTTTTTGCATAGATGTGAGTCTTCTTTTTTCTTTTTTTTTTTTTTAATCAATATGCAAAGGAGAATTAATAAAACCTACTCCATGTTCAGCTGTTTACTCTCAAGTCTCAAATATATTTAATAAATACTAGCCACAGGTGTAAAGTAGGGCTACTGTGTTTCTTCTGGTATTTATTTTAGATTAGATGCCTCCAGCTTCCTTTAAATAAAAATGTTAAAAGTCAAGCTTTACTCTAAGAAATGACTATCTAATACACAGCTTGGAACTCTTCAGGGGAGCATCTGGAACCTCTATTACCCATCTCCCATTGGGAGCATCAGTCTGTACACTGTGCCCTTTGGCCCTCTATCATTGTTTTCTAGCCCAGTGATACTTGATTGCTCTTTGCTCAGGAAAAGTTCAAAAGAATGTAGTCAGTCCAGAATGAGAGATTCCTCTGTGATTTGGGTGTTCTCCCAGCTGGAATTCAACAGGACTCTAAGGCTATGGATTTTGTCTGTAGGTGTCAAAAGGAAAATTCTCTTCATACATCCACTTTACACATAATCTCTACTAACCATAATAGCAGTTTTCACACTAGTTATTTTCAGATATTTACCACTATACATGAGTTCGTGCCCTCATATTGGCACCACAATTAAAAATTGTTGGGTTTTAAGTTAACAACATAATATAGGATATACTAATAAAGAATAAAATACAGTAATATATATTATATTATTCAGGCACCACTTGTTTCATGTTCAGCACATGCTTAATGATCAGCTTTATAGAAGTGAAGAAGTGGACATAAGTATCTGTTTATTTGAATCTAACCCAATTTAGTAATTTTTTAATTTTTTTTTTAAATATATGATCTTCCTTTGTCCTTTTCCTTTCCTTTTAGATGTTCTACATATAAACCTAGTCCACCTTTGTGTTACCAGGTCACCTGAAATGTTTTCTAGGTTTTAAGGCACATCTTTAAGGAATGTATGGAAATCTGGTTAATCTTCATAGAAATTTTTTTACGGCCTTGAACAGACTAGGTCATCACACAAAGCTGAAGAATTTGAAATATTGTGAATTATCTTGTTATTTTCTCGGAATCGAGTGAATTGAGTATTGAGATGTATTTTAGTGGCAAAAGCAAGAAAAACTTGCATGCTTGGCTATACATCATGCATGCCTGTGATTTTCTAAGGCTTTTAGTAAGAATTGAGAGAAATCTGCTTTCAAATAAAAAAATAGAACTTCTTACATATGTGGGTAACAAAATTCTTAAATTAATTACAGGGTATAAGCCTTAGGAAGGAAAGTATTGTTGGCAGGGAAAATGAGGATGAAAAAGACCAAGTTGTTCATAAACTTCACCTCAGAGTTAGGAACAAACTAAGGTATCAACACTGTGTTCTGTCATTTACCTGCTGGATAGCACTGTGAATTCTTTTTTTCCATTCAGTACCTGAAAGGCTGTTCGCTTTTTAAATTAATAACAGGTAAGCTTCTGCACACTTTCATCAGGACAAGTGGGTTCTAATGCTAATTTGCCATTAAAAGGCTAAAAAAGCATTAACCATCACACCAGTCTCTTCCTGCAGAACTGGCGTGTCGACCCAGTTGGTAACAAGAAGTAGTAAATTATTGAGCAAACTTGTCAGATTTCTGAGGACTCCACCTTCTGGCCTGTTGTCTTCTGCTGCCTTGGTAGCAACTTGTTGCAGTGTTTGCAGTTATTAGTTGAGTCAGTCCTGGATATCTTGATTTTAATCTGATGACGTGAATACAAAGTTTTCCGAGTAAGGCATTATAGTAAAATACTGCTTTAAATCATCTAATTATATGTAAGAAAAATGCAAAAAAAAAAAGTCTCTTTTGGCTTGCTAATTACAAAAGTCTTAAGTTTCTTTTAAAAGTATCAAAACCTGACAGTTGTTTTTAGCCCTGCAGAATATTTATCTGTGCAAGGGCTTACAGATGCATTTGCATATTAGAAGACTGGCTTGGGTGAGATGTTGAACAGTGGTATGCATTTGAGTCAGACACGATGATGTCAGCTTACTCCAAAGGTGCCCTGTCGTGCAGGGACCCTTTTTCATGATACTGCATTCTTTATGGAAACCTCTTTGCAAGCTCCTGGTTTGAAAGAGGAAAACATCTTTGTCTTGGGAGAGTACAATGTCGACCTGGACGGGTCGAAGAGCATACTGCTACCCTTGCGGGTTCTGAAGTGAAATGGTTACCTGAGATGTTGAGGTTTCAGAAACAGTCATGGTTAGAAGACAAATGAAATGTGGATAATCATTCCATTATTCTACTCTGGATGATGTAGAGTGATGAGGGATCACTTTGAGAAAGTGGAAAACGATGGTATTATTCAGTGAACTGAAATGACTTTATTGTGGTACACTAACTGTGTAAAGCTCTTTTTCCTTGAAAAGGTCTGAACCTTGAAAGCAAAAGCTGGAGCAGCTTTTGCAATCTGTTTCTCTGCATACCCACTTGTATGTCTTTTGTGTTCCCCAGGGCAATTGGACTTACTTAAAAACCAAACCAAAACCGTTCTACTGGGTCAAAATGGTGCTGATTCACATCAGAGGCAGCTGATGGCCATTTCCTGGCAGTAAGCCATTGCCGTGCTGCACTATCAGTGTATTGTGTGCATAGAGTAAATGCACATTTTTAGTCATGCTTTTTTTCCTGTCTTGTATTGCTGCATACGAGTGAAAAGTGACTCTAGAGATACTGAAATAGAATGCTTTTGCAGTACTGGAACTCAAAGATGGTATCTATAGCTCCAGTATTTCACTGGTTTAGAGTGGCTCTAAAGCTAAACCGAAAATTATGGTGAAAGTTTTCTTGCTTAAAGTGATTTCTTCTGAGAACAATTTATTTCATAGATACACTGTAATTCCTGAAGAAAAATAAAAGAATTCAGCAGAAATGTGAAAATCTGTTTTCTCTAATATTTTACTTTGGCATGGGGCAGATGTGACTCTGGTTATTAATTCAACTTTCTTCTAGATTTTCAAAATGGAAAAGTTTTGGTTTGTTGGTTTTGGTTTTTTTAATTTGTTTTCATTTTTTGCATGCGTTTTCTTCTGGTAAAATGTCAATAGTAAAGAAATAGATTACATTCAGCTTAGTTAACAGTTCTGCTTCTGGGTAAAGAATTCAGCTCTGGTGATGCTTGGCAGAATGAAATTAGAACCAAGAGCTCAGTCCCTGAGAGTTTTGTAGATTAATATGGTCCGAGTAACCTAATAGTTTCAATGCTTTACACTACATTCAATACACCAAAGAAAACCCCACCAACAAACCAACTGCATAAAATCATTGTTTCTATCAGATATAGCTGCATTTTTCTCAACCTCTAAATTCTAAGAAAATGAAATTAACAGTTATTATAGTCAGAATACTGAATGAAAAATGCCTTTGTAAATAAGGCATTTTTTCCCTTCATAAACATCTCAGTACTGGAACTGAGACCATCATCAAATGATGCTGGTAGTGTGCTTGTTTCCTGTTATATCCTGTGGGAATACAATGGATAAATGACCCTTCTACCTCAGAGTATTGTCTCTCTCAGCGTGCATGTTGACAGCCAATGGGAGGTTGAGCACTGACTGGGAACAGAGGGATTTTGATTTGCAGCTGGAGTGGGTAGTTTTAGGAGTCAATTTAAATTTAGGTAAAAGGCGTTAAAAATCCTCGATGCATTTGGGGTCGTAGAAGTCACAGAAGTTGCAGGGTTAGTTACAAAAGTCTTTGTAGCTGCTGATATAAGCACATCTCCATCAGGGACCTATTATTGCCAGATTTGTCTGCCTAATTCCAGCTCCTCCTTAGAGCAATAAGAAGGACTGTATGCAAAATGGAACTCGACCTTGCATGCTATGTCCAAGCTGCTATCTTTTCAAATACAGTAGTGCATCTGTACTCAGAAGTAACCATTAAAAGAATGTCATGTCTTAGGGTCATCCCTATTCTCTCATCCTGTTCTAAGGTCAGCTTGTTAGCTTGAATTAACTGCTTTGAGCTGAGATAACCTGATTTGAACCGACTGCATTTGTACTCCCACCACGTGTCCCATCACTTACCGGGTTTTAACAGATAGTGAAAGCTTTTATAACATGACTTTGCAATGCTGAACTTGCTGGAAGGTGATTTTCAGTTATCAAACTGGGAAAAAAGAAAACCAGCCTCGAAACAACTACGCAAGCATGAGTCTTTCCCTTAGTATTCCCTCTTCTCCTTGGAAAATGGTGTATAATATAGAAATTACACTTGAATTTTTAAAATGAAGTTTAGGAAAGAAAAAATGGAGTCTGGTCTCAGTGGAAATGCAAAATTAGAGTGTAGACAGGATGTGCTGTGGCAGAGCAACTGGATTTTCAGCATGGATGCTTGAGAGTTGTCTGTTTACAGCAGCGTAACAAGGTGCCAGTTGTTCTCCTGTTTGTTTTCTTTTCCCCCTTAAAATCATCCATGCATTTCATTCCTTCTCTTTGCCTCTGCCTTCTCGTTTCTGCCAAACTTTAAACCTTTAAATGTATCCTAATATTGTATTCACTTCTCCCTTCCCTTTCTTGTAGTATTTTCTGTCAGCAAACAACAAAATTATGGATCTTGGGTGGATGTTGCTGCCAGAAGTGCGTCTTACTTTCTGCTCTAGAAATGAATAGCATGCCAATTATAAATAGAAGAGTTTCCTAAGTTTATTTTTATTCACTAGTGAGAGGAGTTTTAGAAATAGACCTCTTTCAGGCTGACTAGCTGTTTGATGTGTCATACTCGCTCTTCTCTAGCTGTGCACCGTTAACATATGTTCTCTGCAGATGAATTTCCCAGTGCAAACAGGGTTATTGGGTGTGGAAATGTAAATGAGAGTTGTTTTCCATGTGCAGTAAAAGACAGGACTTTCAATAGGGCTGCAGGAGTTTCATGAGGGTGAGGAGAGTGTGTGCTTGTTAATTGTAGCTATGACCTGGCTTGATGACTCAGAATTTGAGTGAGAACAGAGGTTGCCTAAGTACAAAAAAATTCTTGCTGTTTAGCAATTTACTACTCAAGATTTTCAAAACAGTGCTTTTAATAAATTAAATGAAAATAAGGTATTGTATTTTGCTCGTTTGTTCTATGACCTTTTTGATCCTGTTTTTGTTTTCCAGAATGTTGGTAAAGATTTTCTTTTGGTTCACTGTGTAAAAGGGAGTATAATCCACTATTTAATAGTTTTTATAGTGGGACTGTATGGTGGTCCCTGCAGTTGATACTTAGAATACAACTTCAACTGAGCTTTTTTGTCCTGTCCCCTGAATCATTAGTGTGATACTTTGGGGCAATTTCTTAATTTTTCTTTATTTCTATATTTGAGAATGGAGATAAAGGAATGTATTGACTATCTCACCTTGAGTGTCCAACTTGGCAGTCAGTGTTTAGAGCTTGCTTATATATCAAACAAGCTCCCAAGGGTCTTAATTATTGTTATAATAATTGTTTTAAATATAGATATATAATGTTCTAAGATACATATAATGTTCTAAGATATATATAAATTTAATTTTTAAAATAAAAAAGTCCTTACATTTGGAGGACAGTCACAGAGAGTGAAGGGACTCTAGACTCTTAATTGCAGTACTTCCACACCTCAGAGTGCTGCAATAAAGCACTCTTGGGACCTAACTACATAACACTGTAGTTTGCTGTTATGCAACAAAATGTGCAAGTTGTTACATTTCTGTTTCTATCAGCAAAAAGCCAAACACTCTCAGGATTTTCTTAACTATTGGACATCATTGTGTTTTCATAAGCATCTATGTAAAAATTTTGTTTCTCTTAGCAAAAACCATATTTTGATTTTTTTCATGTTGAAGAGACCATTTTTCTCAGTGTATAGTTCTTATTCTGTATTAAAAAAACCTGTAAAGACATTTTGACATTAATATACTATTGCTGCAATGCTTCTGAAAATGTTTTCTAACTTCAAAAGGTGGTGATAATAATGTAATAAAATAATTGTAACTTTCTCATAAAATAAATCCTTCTCTAAACAATCATTAACTGTACTCTCCTTCCCCATATATTTCCTGTGATTAATATTTATGAATCCTTTTACACAGAGTGGTGTTCTTTCAACTTCAAGATCCAGGAAGGGAGGGTAAAAGCAGAAGGAGAGAAGGGAAAAACTACAATCAAGGCTTTTTAGACTTTATTCTTGCAAAAACACCAAGGACACAGTTGACAAATTTATTAGTAGCCTGGCACTTCAAGAAAAAACACTGAAAACCTTCCATAAGAAGAATACTTTCTAATTCTGAGGAAATGTTTTCATGGGAACATATTGATTTTTTTCTCTCTGTTTTTGGAAGAAACTGTCCAGCCTGCTTGTTTCTCAGTTTTCGTGACGTCTTACTCCCTGGTGCAGTCAGAGGGGACAGGAGAGTCCTGCCAAAACTCTGTTTCTTTGTGTAGCTAACTACACAGGGATCCAGTTCCTGAATTCTAGGCAGCTTTCTCTTCAGCCCACTCAGTTTCCCAAAGACATTGCTCTTTAATGAGTTGGAGTGTCCTGAACAGCTATTTCCATGATTCAGTCACCCTATATAGTAAGTCATGCATCCCATTATATTTAGTCTTAGTATCAAACTAATAATTAGCTGAGCTTTATATCACTGATTTGTTTATATCACTACTTCTGGACTTTTACAACATGAAAAGTGTATGTACTGAGACTCATAATCTCAGAGGTGATTAATGTCTCCTTTTCTCACCAGTTTGTCCGGAAGGAATACAGCTGCCCAGTAGGAAAACTGCCCTGGCAAGCTAACTGATAATAGAGGCCAGCTAACCAGGCAGTTAGCACTTCAAAAATATGTCTGCATATCATGAGTACTTTGTCAGGTGGCTTTACGTTAGCAGGAGATTTGTAAATCAACATCCTGATCACATTTATCAAGGGTACCCTGGATTATAGGAAATCCGGATGGATGTATTTACATTAAGTAGAATTGCAGATTTTACAAGTATAGAGGTTACAATCTGGGAGGCAGTTCCAGAGGGATGTATATTTTCTGATGAATCAGACTTAAGAGCTAAGAAATACAGAATGCCTCCTGCCAGCTCATAGCCAGTTGAAGCACGGGAAAGACATGTGATCCAATCATCCAGATCATTTATAAATGTTAAGTAATAGGAGTACCAGTATCTGTTCCTTGGGAGCTCTATGCCTGATGTCTGTCAGTTCGAGCCATTCATCAGCACCCTTTGAGCTCAGTAGCTTAGACCATTTTCAAGCCATCTTGTTCGTCTGTCCAGCCCAGAGCTTGCCAGCTTATCCACAAGGATATTGTGTGAGAAGGTGTCAAAAGCCTTGCTGAAATCAAGACAGATGACAGCCACCCCCACAGCTTGTGCCTCACCCACTCAGCAAGTTGTTCCATCGTAGAAGGCAACCAGGTTGGTCAAGAGTAGTTTATCCTCGATAAACCCATGTTGATTTCTCCCAGTGACCTTCTTCGCCATTGTGTCACTGTCAGTAGATTTTCTGAGGACCTTTCCTTGTTTTTCCCAACAAATAAATTGATGATGACAGACTAGTTTCATGGATCTTTCTTTTTGCCCTGTTTGCAGACTGGCAAAATAATTGCTCTTTTCCAGGCATCTGGACTTCCCAGTGACATTTCAGAGATGAGAGGCAGTGTTTTGAAATGATGCCAGCCAACTCAGTACCTTCAGATGTATCTTGTCAGGTTCTCTGGACTTGTCTATGTCTCATTTGTGCAGACAGTCCCTACCTTGATCCTTCTCTGCTGTCAGTGGGTCACCATTTTCTTTGCCACTGCTTCTTAGTATAGAGACTTGGTTGCTAATTTTACTGATGAAGACCGAGCTGAAGAAGGCATGGGCTACCTCAGCCTCTGCTGTGCCATTTGTAACTAACTTGCCAGCCCCATTCAGCAGCAGACCTCCGTCTTTGTATGTCTACTTCCTACTGAGCTCTAGATGCCTTGCATGTTATTCTTGACATCTCTTGCCCGTTTGTTCTGCTCCAGTAGAACTTCTGCATTCCTAGGTGCACCTAGCTGCAGACTGCCCAACTGACATTTTTGTCTTCCCTTTGAGATTCTGACCTCTTTTCCATTTCTTGTTATACCTGAGCCTTAGAGAAAAGGGCTCTCTTTGTGGTTCAGGAAGACCATCTCCAAAGAGATTCCAACACTGCTAAGCTCCTTTGCTCTCCAAGGCAGACATCCCTTCTTATTGTTCCCTAAGCAAGCAGATATCTGTTACTCTGAAGTCCTGGGTCACCTTCCTGCTGCTTGTCTGCCTCATGCCCCTTATATCTGAAACTATACAGCCTTATTGTCATTGTTGTCTGTGCTGCTGGGTTGCTTTCCAGCAAGTATCAGGGGGCTTAAGTCCCTGTAGGAAGCAAGTCCTGTAGGCCTGAGGCCTGTTGGAGATATCTGAAGAAGGTTTCATCCACTTCTTCTGCCTCATCCAGTGGTCTGTAGCAGACACCTACTATGAGGTCTCTGTCATTGGTGATCTTTCTGATTTTGGCCCAAAGGCACTTGACAGGTGACACAGCACTCAAACTGCTCTTCTACAGAGTGCATAAGCCCTCATCCTCCTCTGCCCTCACCCTCCACACGCAAGTTTGGTCGCACGTGAGGAGGACATTACTCCCTACTAATCATCTCAGGGAAGGCTGTCTATACAACCCGATGACCCCTTGGAGCAGCCACATATCCAAAACACAGGTGACCCTTCAGTGCCTCTTGTACTGAGATAAGCTCAGCTTGCTTTATAATTGGTGGTCATTCTTTACATTCTTCCTCTTTGCCCATAAACAAGATTTCTGTGCCTATCACATGGGAAAAGTAGCAACTGCTAGGTAGTAGTGTTTGTTACTATTTTAGTATGTTGCATGTTTTAAACTTCTACCCAGTTGCACCCACAAAAAAAAAAAATAATGGTTTCTGTTGACATATTTCAGATTTGGCAGATTCATGATCAATGGCAGTGAAGTGTACGTTCTGCTTTTCTCTTTCTGTATACCTTTTCTTCTTTATGTGTCCCGGACTTTCTTTCTTTGTTGTATTCTTTTTTTCCATTTTATTTTTGCATGGTGTGTGCAATAGTCAGTGGGTACTTTTTCCTACTGCAGCAGTTACAGTCAATGGAGTAGTGATGACTTCATAAATTATAGATGACTGTTACATCCAAGGAATAACAATGCTATTGGATAAAATTCAAATCAGAAATGTGTTCTAATAAATGAGCTTAAGTCCTCTTGTATCTGCGGAGAATGAGAAATACCAAGACAACCTAATGTTAAGAAAGCAATCTACTGGAAAGAATGCAAAAAGGAAGGTACACTTATTAGATGGAAGATGTTTTATAGCTGCTATTTTGTACATTATTTCTGGCAGTGATGACACTGCTGTTAAAATAATTGTAACTAGTGGAGTCTTGAAGTTGTTATTCCCATGTCTCTCAACCTGAGATCAGACTGCTCACATTTTTAGAAGCACTTAAAACCCGTGGCTCCGGTGCGAGGCATATTCTCACATACTAATGCATCTTTTGAGAAATAGATTAGGGAGCTCACTGAGTTTTGGGTTGTTTGTGTTTGGTTTTGTCAAATCCTAGCCATGCAAAACTAGAGACCGCGTGTAGGTTGCCACTGTGTTTTTTAGCTATACAGTTTGTACAGGATTTAAAAGGTGTGTAAGCTGTGATGGGCTGTTGACGGTGTGGGAGCATGAGAAGGGGGGCTGTTTGAATGAATCTGTGGTTCAAATGATGAGATATCAGAGGTGTGCAGTAAGGTATTATTTGTGATGTCTTAGGAAAACTGCGGACAATAATATACTGACGTGAAAACGGAGGCACAGAGTTATTTATGTTGGATGTCTTTCCTGTTGGGTATCTGAAGGAAAATCTGTAATCAAAGCTGGAAATTTTATATCTTCTTTTTGTTCATTAGTCTCTACATATATTGTTATGGTGTTGCATATCTTTGGAAAGAAGCAGAACAGAACAAACAAAAAACCAGAAAGGTATATTTATAGGGGAAGAAGAAAGATCTGAAAATCATATGTATTAAAAAATTGTCTATATGACAGTGATGAGTGAAATGGATAAATCTGAATGAAAGCTTTTCTGGAT
The DNA here is from genome assembly GCA_025331215.1 of Actenoides lindsayi. Taxonomy (NCBI): domain Eukaryota; kingdom Metazoa; phylum Chordata; class Aves; order Coraciiformes; family Alcedinidae; genus Actenoides; species Actenoides lindsayi. The sequence continues at coordinate 1,388 of WTSP01000281.1, read as the reverse complement.
TCAGTTAGCACTGGCCTGGTCCCACATTTAAAGCTTCCACAAATTTTGAATGATTTCTATGGGAGAACTTGCCTTAAGGCTATTTCACTCACAAAGTGGCAGCGTGGTGTGCAAAATGACCTCCTGCTCACAGCTGATAGCAGGAACAACAGCACTTTGAAATTATGCCTCTAGGAAAGTTATAATGGTTGCTGAGAGGATTTGTGCTCAGCTTCTTGGCCTGACCATCTTCAGGCAGTATAACCACTTCATCTTAAATTGTCCTGCTGGAAGCCCATGTGAATGTTATCTACTCATTTTTTGTTCTACTACCCAATTCATCTAGGAACTCTCTGCAGAAGGCTGTGCTGGGTGAATTTTTGAATGTTATACGCTGTGTTGGCTTAGCAGAAATTACATCTCTCAACTGCAACAGCTGTTAGCTGGCCATAAAAACCTTAAATATATCTCGCTATATTAGAACCTTAACATGCACACTCATGATTGCAGTTGCCAACAGAGTGCTGTGCAATAATGGTAGCACAGACAGCTTGCTCCAAAATGTCATCTTATGAATGTAGCCTTCCTTCCACCATATAGCTGCCTTCTACATGCCATTCTTGGGCATCTTTAAAGTTGGCAGAGTATTGCATCTGAATTCCCCAATGTAAGCATTTTTTCAAGGGACTGCTGTACCTACCACTCTTCTGGTGGAGGTCTCTAACTGCTCGTGCATTTCATTGTTGTTATGATGAAATAATTGGCACACTCGAGATGAAACTGTATATAAACTGTATATATGCAGGTGATGCTTGAAGCGTAAGTATTTGTTAGACAGTCTGACTGCATACACATTTTAATGTTATCAGTAGTTTTTTGCATTGTTTTTTGTGAGACAAACAAGTTACCTCAGTAGAAGATTGAATACCATGAATATCTGAATACGTGTGTTTCTGTCAAAGATTTTGCACTGAGAATAGTCTGGCAGTTTTCCAAATCACATCTTCGAAGTTTTTCCCTTGCCATAGTAGTTAAAACATTAAAACAAGTATGATAAAAATGTCATTTTAGTAGACTGATTACTTTAAAGTTGTATGGAATCTTTATTTTGAGTATTAGTTTCTAAATTGTAGTGTTGTTTCTGTTTTATAGGGTGGAATAAAATTCTCTACAGTTTTGCAAGTGTTTCAACATCATTAGAATCATAGAATCATAGAAAAGTTTTGGCTAGAAGAGACCTTCAGGATCATCAAGTCCAACCTTACTCCTTGCCCTATCAAAAACCACTAAACCATGTCCCTAAGCACAACATCCAACCGCCTCTTAAACTCTTCCAGGGATGGTGACTCCACCACCTCCCTGGGCAGCCCATTCCGATGCCTGACAACCCTTTCTGGAAAGAAATGCTT